>PVJX010001503.1:0-109366 GCA_004027295.1 Dolichotis patagonum
GAATTTGCTTCATGAATTCTAGGTTTTTCTTGTTTTCTTCATTAAATGTTTCTCTCCTTTTGTGTTCCTCCATTCTTCTGTCTGTGTCTTCTTGAGAGGTGCCCAGCCTTTCTTTTATTAATCTACTTATCTCTTGTTTAATTTGAATTAATATTTCAGTTTTGATCCTGCTTACGAGGTCCTGAAGATATCTCTTTATATCTGCTACCACTGTGTTTGATGTTGCATGTTTGCTGCCCTCAATCTCTTTTGTATTTACCTCTCCTGGATCAATGTTCTCAGGGTTGGGGGCTGGGGTTTTTTTGTTATTTCTCCCTTTCATCATGTTTTTGGTTCCTTCCATACAAGTGTACAGTGTAATTCCCAGCCCCTTTTCTTGTTGGTTAAGGCTCCTCTGGAGCACACAGGCTAGGGGCCTCTGCCCTCTGCCGGCCGCTGTCAGAGAGTGAAGTTCAAGCAAGCGCAGTATGGCTGGCTCCTCCTCCTCCTCTCTCAACCTTTGCAGGCCTTCACTGCATCAGTGTGTGGCTGTGCTCAGAGAATTAGTTTGTAGCAACCCACTGGGTCCCAGCCAGGGGCACGGCCCAATCCAAGCAGATTCCACCAATCCTCTTGGCGAGGGGAACAACCAACTGAAACCACTTCCTTATGGAGTTAAGGCTGTCCTGCCCAAATCCAACATGTCTTGCAGTCGGTTTCCTCTTTCCTGTGGGAGGGTCTTATTCCCATCACTCACTGCGTGTTGATGCCCGTCCCTGAGAACTGCTGGGCTCCCACACTTCCCACTTCAGTGCGGCTGCGGCGCAAATTCAAGGTGCCTCTGGGTGGGTTGTGTGCAGGGCTGGGTCTGGGCGAGCCGCATTCAGGGCTGTTTGGCTCCACGCTCCAGCTGCTCAAGCCAGTTGCATTGGCGCAGTTTGGTCGGTCAGGTAGCTCTCGGGCAGGAATTCAGGCGGCTCGAGGAGGGCGCCGTGCTTGCTGATTTTAGCTTCACAAATGGTAGCCCTAGGACCTCATATTTGAGTGGTTTTTTTCACTTTAGTTTCTTCCTGGGTTAAGAGAGTCCATCTCTCTCTGTTTGGGTCTCTCCAGGGTGTTAAATTCTGGCATTTAAGCTGTCTCTCTCAGGGAGGATCTCTCTCCTGCTACCTACCAGTCCGCTATCTTTGGAAACTCCTTCGCCATTAACTTTTTTGACTAAGTTTTAAAAAATGTGCTACTGGGGATGGAACCCAGGTCTCACATGTGCTAGGCAAGTGCTCTACCAGTGAACTATTTTTATTTATTTTGAGATAAGGTCTTGCTAAGTTGCCAAGACTAGATTTGAACTTATGATCATGTTCCCTCAGCCTCCTGTGAACAGTTTCATATCAGATATTACCTTTGATATCTTAGTAATAACATCCTTAATGCACAGGTTAATAAAACCATCAACACTATATATTTGTATAATAACTATTTTCAAAGCCTTTCCCCTAAATTCTCAAAGAATGTGGAGAGAGTGTGTTATAATTTTTATTTTTCTAGATTGAAAAAAACCTCCTGAAACTAACATAAGTTAGTTATGTCCAAAGCTATATAGTTAGTGAAATGTCAAACTAAGACTTGATATCTTTCTAGTTTTGAAAATTATATTAAACAAACTTTTTTTGTAAATCATGCATAGTTCTGAGTCTCTTAACTTATTTTTCATATAAGTGAGATAGAAAAAATAGTGACCAACAGTGAGAAGTCACATTAGGTTCTTATGAACGTCTACCCACAGGACAGAGTCAGTGCCTCGCAAAAATTTTCCTAGCAAGTCCAAGCTATAAAGTCATGATAAATGCCACACCACTTATGACATTAAGTATAATTAAATATTAAATTTAAGTTACATATTTTGTATATCAAATAAACAATATTTTGTATGAAAGGGCTGATGCTTTTCATTGTAGGATATGACAATGGCATTTACGGTAGCAAAGAAGCTACTGGCTTTAGAAAGAATTTGCATTTTTTTATAGAATAGGAAAAAGTTCATGGTGTCTTGCTATCCAGGCCTTGTTATGAATAGCCCATTCTTCTTGGTAAGCTGTTGAATCAACATAGGAAATACATGTTAAGATTATGCTTGTTTATCAGCTAAATATTTAATTTTTTTCTTGGAATAGATCATAAATATGCTACTACATCTGCTCTCTTAAGAGGAAGTGATTCTGAGAAGCTGAGAGCATTGAATGTGCGGGTTATTCCAGGTGAGTCTTGTGGTGTGCAAACAGAACGAGGCTCAGGAAATTCCAAAGCTGCACTAGTTCACTACAAAGTAAATTCAGGATCTGAGATCTGAGCTCATCTGAATGAGCCTTGTATCTGGGATAAAGGAGCCTCAGGCAAATGAAATCCAGCATAATATGTCTTATTACCAGGGGACAGTTATAATCCAAACTACCTCCTTAAATAATGGAAAGTTTGCCTAATTGGCATGAAGAAAATCCTGTGAGTAGGAAGAGGAGAGAAAAGAAATAAGCCTCAGATTTATTTTTAAGTGACACAAGATACCATTATTGCTCAGAATTGCAAGAAGTAATTGCAGAGTGGGCATGGCTTTGCTGGCGTCTTCTCTTCACAGAGGGTGTCATTGTGCAAAGAGAACTTCTAATAGCCCCAATTAAAAAGCCCCCTGTCCTCTCTTGAGAAACAGCAATGGAATAAGGGGATCCTAATTAGAGCAGCTAAGGGGACTTTTAGCACAGATGCTATGGTTCCATCTCCTTCTAATTGTGCAGCCTCCCTTTTAAATTCATGCTGTCAAATCACATTAAAAAAGACAGAAAAAGTGTGACGTGGAAAAAGTCCTCTCCTTTAAGAAAGAGAAATAATGTCCTTGATTGTTGAAAAACCACAGAATTCTGAGTGATATTGCTAACATTCTTTGTTCATTGCCTGTGAACAGACCCCTTTGTACTTTGCAAGAAGTTAAAAAAGAAAGCTTCCAGTCTGGTGTGTAAACACTTTTCAGAAACAAGAGGAAACCAGACAACCCACTGTCCCCTGCTGCAGCTGCCTCTGAAGCCACCTAGAGATGTGCCCAGCATTTCTCTGGGGACCAGATCCCTGACGGTTTTGTTAGATATTTAAAACAAGCAGGAACTGAGAGCCCTAGTCTAGGGAAAAATTAGACTAGGTGCAGCTAAAGAGTTCATTTTTAAAAAAACTTATACTTTGCAATCCATTTTAGCAGATTATCAAGCTATGACTATTAATAAGCACTTGCAATATAATCATTTGACTCTAGTTACATGTGGGGTAGGTTGATAGAAATTCTGTGTAGTCAGTGAAAATTGTGTTCAGTTAATAAAATAAATGCCACAAAGATGATTTAAATGGAAACATTCATTTTTAAAAGGTAGGAATGGCATTTCTCTTGTTTTTCTCTCTTACATAGAACACATTCCCATACTCCAAGAGTGGTTTAATCCAGCTCTGCTGGGTTTTTGGTTGCCTTAGGAATCCTGGTTATTTCTATTTTCAAGTCATAATTTTGAGCTCTGCAGTCTTATTTGAGAAAGTCAATAGTTCCCCTGTCAACCCATATAATCATGGGAATCACAAATTTTAAGGCCTAGCTAACCACAACACTAACCTTACAGGTTGTATTTATGAGCCTGTGATTTCCATTCACCCAAGAAACCTGTCTCAGCCTTTCCCTTTAATAGCTCTCACTAAAAATCCTCTGGCTTTATTACCGGGTATATAACATTAATGTTCAGTGCAGGCCAAAGGGTGATGGCCTTTTTTTTTTTTTAAACCAAGGATCTTTTTGAGGCTTAGCATCTTAACAAGGGAAAGAAGCATATTCTTTTCTTATTTATATTCCTCCAACCTAAATCCAAGTCCCCCCGGCCATCCTAAGTTGCTCTTTCTGAGAGAGAAATGGAAAGGAAATAATGTCTCCCTTGAGTGCTGTTTCCAAGGCTGCTCTTTGTAATGATGGATTATAGGCAGCAGTAAGAATGTAAGAGAAAAATGTGCCAGTATGGTTGTCTGGAAATGCAGTAACATGAGAAAAAAATGTCTTTCAAAGAAGTAGAGATTGTGTGTTACATTCACAGAGCCAGTTGTCAATTCTAGCTGACATTTGTTCCAGAATGTCTCCAGTTGTTCACACATTACAAAGTCAGCATTGTTACACACATACACACAGAGATACAGGGAGGCTCACTCTCTCCAAAAGAAGTTTATTCATCCCACAACAGAGAAAGGCGAGATCACCAGGATGCTGACTTGCACAGTGCCTGGTACATGCTAGGGGCCCAGTGAACAATCGTGGAATAAATGTATCTCACCCCTGTAGAAAGAGATGTCAGACAGAATCAAATTCCAATCTTTTGTATATCTGTAATATTTTCTCCTTGCCTAAGAACATGATGACTTGGTGGCCTGTCTTGGCATTAATCTACGTAATATTTTATTTATTCAATTATTACTGTCATATAAGTGATGCCTCCTCATTCATCTTTGTAGCTGTGTCTTTAGCGTAATATCTGGCATGTAGTTCATGCCTGATAAAAGCTCATGAAACCTTGCAAACACTAATGGGAAATGAGTATAGAAGGGAAGAAGAGCAGCTGAAAAAGAGATGAATCTTAGGGACTGCAAAAGGGGAAACAAATGAAGAGGCAAAGAGTAATTAGAAATAACATAATTCTACTTTGTTGAAGAACCTATATCACACTTAATAGAATTGCTAAGGATATCAATAATGAAGAACATTGGTCATCTCAGAGGAGAGATTTTGAGAGAGCTATATAAAAGTAACCTTAAAATGTGTTTCCAGAAACAATGTTTTATGAGTTTATCACTTTGAGAAACCAAGACCAGGGGCTAAAGAAATGAACTAGCATCTAATTCTAATTTACTAGGCGCAAACACTGGATACCCTTGACGTTTGTTGGTAAACTGGTAGGTAACCCTTAGAATGCAGCAGACATCTTAGGAACTCTGAGCCTGGAAAATAAATGGGGTTAAGGATCTGGGATGCCAAAACTATAGCCCAAGCCTGGGAGTGGTATGGCCTGTGAGAATGGTTGTGCCGTGTCACCCCATGGCATGCTCCCTCAGAGCAGCTGGAGCCATCTTTTACCAACTTGCAGCTTTGCATCCCTCTCCAGGATTGCAAGCCCCAAGCAGGAACTGGCTGGATGTAGGCTGCAGGTGGTGACTCTGGGTACCAGGATCTATCTGCTCCTCAGCTTCCTGTGTACCTGAGATGACCCCTGAGATGCCACTTACTGGACAGCCACACATGAATCAGGGATAGAACCCTCACTTGCTGCTAGAAGGGCTCATTTGTATCTCCCTCAAAATGGTGAAGTCTTTAAAACTTAGAATTCTTCACCTTTAAATATTCAACTAAACTGTTATGGAGCATGGGTAAGGCATTAAGTTAAGCATTGGCAGTAAGTACCTTGGACACCTCGAGGTCCCAACATAAGTAAGGACATTCTACTGCTCGTTGCCTTGAGGGGAAGGGATGGAATATCCACTAAGCACCTTCCATACGCACTGTGCTTTCACATATAAGCTTGGTTTAATTTCACAAGAACTTCACCTTTTTTCTAACGAGAAAACTGAGGCTAAGAAAGTTTAAGCAACTGGTTAGCTGGTTCATAGCCAATTCCTATCAGAGTCAGGACTCAAATTCAGTTCTCTCCAACTGATGCAGTGTTTTGTTTTCATTCTACTGTAGGGATCGGACCCAGGGCCTTTGTACTGAGCTATATCTTTTTTATTCTGTATTTTGAGACAACATCTTGCTCAGTCACTAAGCACCTCCCACCCTGGTTCACAGCATGGTGCATATGTACAGCGTAGGCTGAACTCCTACTTTCAGTTCTCTTGCCTCAGCTTCCCTAATAGCCAGGATGGCCAGCGCGTACCACCACACCCGGCCTGACTCAGTTTCCAGCATGCCACTTAATGGCAATGGTGAACTGGAAAACTGCTGGCTCAAGCTACAGCTCAAAACTCTTCTTGCGTTTTACCTTTAACACTGGGAAGTGGGAGGAAGTATTTTCTCTATATAAAATTGTAGCAGCCTGTGTGACAGTGTGAGTCATCCACAAAGAAGCATTTCAGCATGGGCTGTGATGTGGATTTTAAGGGAACACAGAGCGAGAAAAACTGAATTTTATTGTGAAAGTGAAATGAGTAAATACCAAAAGTAAGTGACTGACCCAATTTATATTACCCCCAAATAAAACTAATGTCAATGTAAAATTATAATTTGCAACATGTATATGACCAGTAAAATAAAGCATAAGCATTTTTCAATTTCCTGAAGAAGAGAAGATAAATTATTGGTGCCAGATGTTTTGCAACCAACCAAGATAACATGAAAATTTAATTTTTACTTGCTTAACTATACTATTTATGACTCTTAAAATACACATTTGGGTTCATAAAACAGGAAAGGTTACAGCCATCTGCTTGGTTACAGAATTGATCAAAATGCAGAGGATGATTCTCTTTGCAGGAAGAAATTCACAAGTATGAAGGATGTATAGGCAGGATAGAATGATTTATTCTATTCTTTTATTGAATACTTTTTTGCAACAGCCATTTATACCAGACCTGGAAGAACTGATGACAAAACATCTCCACCTAAACATCTCCTTCACCTGTGCCTGCACCATCCCACCTGCCGGCCCACCCCAGCCTGCCACCCCTCCTCCCACCCCAGCTTCCACTAGTGAATTCCAACCCTTCCCTTGCAGCCTAGATGTAACTAAACTTCCTCAGGGATGGAGTCTCAGACTTGATCACACATCCTTAAAGCACCATAAATCACTGTGCAATTTTATATTTTTGTGTTAGTATTTGATAGATGTCTTTCCCATGAGCCAGTTAGCAACCCGAGGTCAGATATCTGATGATATTCATTGCTGCACCTCCCACCCTGCTTCACAGCATGGTGCATATGTACAGGAACTCGTTGGTACCCAGTAAATAAGAACTCAATAAAGATATCTCTCTATTGACTGCCAAAAGGACAGCAGCTGCTGTCTTACAAACACCTTCCAACTATCTCCCCCCACACTAAACTATAAGGTTTGGCAGTGGCTATCTGACATAATGAGGAGGAAGTGGTCAAATGCTTCAACAATTCCATTTCTTGGAGCATGAAGTACATCTGTCGTGTGAGGTAACCGGGACCAAATCAGTGGCTCAGAATATCGACAATTCCCAGTTCAAGTGTATTTTTCTTTTTCATTATAATTCTCTGTAATTTTGCAGTCATTTATTTTCCATCCCCATTTGATTTTCAGATTGCCCGGACTTGGGGCAGAGGAGTAGTTTTGGGATCACTGTTAATAATAACAGATGGAGCTTTGAATGTAGCAGGGAGTTGGCACCTCAAATAATGGAAAACTACTTCAATGCCCCATAATTGGTTCTGTTACTTCTAAAAGACTACTTAGCTATTTTGGGCTTGCATGAAAGTGCCAATGTTTTTATGCAATGAAAGTTCAGAATGATGTAGAGTGACATTTAAGCTCTGCACTCCTCCCACAGTAAGAGATAATTAAGACTGGAAGGTTTTTGAAGCCAGTTTAGACAACTGACTAAGAATCACCCAACTGTCTGAAGACTTCCACTGTCTAGTCTATAGTAGTTAGTGAATAACTGAATTTCCTTTGGTTTTGTGGGAAGCTCTGTGGAGGACACCAAATACATTATGAGTGACAATTTACATGTTTATTGCTGCTGACTTGTAGAGGGTCATGGTAGCTAAATCTTCCCAAGTAGGAAGAAGAGGAGAAAGAACCAAGGGCATCACTTCCAAAGCTGCCTCTCGGTCACCCTGCTCTGCTCAACACCTACGTGAGTCCTACTACCTTCCAAAAAGAACCCTGGAGAGAGCCGAAACAGACTCTGGTAAAGATTCTTTTTTTGACTAGGCATTGCTTTCTATTTTTCAGAGTCCATCAAAATGTATTTTTAAAGTACACCTTTAACAGTTTATTTGACCTTTAACTTTATTCTTCTCCTTTTAGCTTCAAGGAAACTACTGTAGCTGGACCAAAGCCACAGGGAGGCTGGATGTTGTGTTGCATGCTTAGAATCCCAGCAGTCTGGGAGGCCGAGGCAGGAGAATCACAAATTTGAGCCCAGCCTGGGTAACTTAGTGACTTAGGGAGACTGTCTCAAAATTTTAAAAAGAGGTTAGGGATGTAGTTCAGGATGAAGGCCCTGGGTTCAATTCCCAGTACCACAAACAAACCCAGAGGGCAATGATCTGGGTAGTACAGATGTCAGCACCCTCTGCTGACCCTCTAAATGGAATGTGTGGGCAATGCTAAACCTGTCCAGCAGGGCTCAGAATAGGGAATTTACCTGGTCTGGTGCCTTTGGTCATGGCCCAGGTTCCTGTGTGGCAGTGTGTGGAGAAGGATCCAATGTATATGTTTCCTAAGTAGGCTTAGGAAACTTGAAGGCTAATATGTTAATTCATGAAGAAGGATATGACTGAGAGATACAGACCAAAACACTTAAACAGCAAACTCATGTGCTCTGTCACACAGAACCCTGTCGGAAGTCACATCACAGCCATCTTAGTTGCTTTCTCCTTGCTTGGACAAAATAATCACAGATTTAAGGAGAGCTTTATTCTGTCTCAATTTGTAGAGGTTTTAGTCCATAGTGGGCTGGCTCCAAGGCAGGGTGGCATGGCAGGGGAGTAACAGCTCATAGCATAGCAGGCAGGAATCAGAGGAGCATAAAGGGAGAAGGAGCGATGTATATCTTCTTCCCTACTTGAGGTGTAACCTGACTGTCTCACTTAATGCAGCACCTTTAACATTTAGTGGGCTTTGGTTAGAGAATAATTTTTGAAAATGACTTTGTATGGGTGAGCTCAGACAACAATCCTCTTTTCTTTTTCCTTTTTCTCTTCTCTGTCTTCTTTCTTTTCTCCTTCTTTTCTTCTCCATTTTCCTCTCCTTGTTCTTGTCCTCATCCTCCCATCTCCTTGTCTGGGGTCGAACCTCAGACTTTCTCACTCAGCTACATTGCCAGACATTTTTTATTTTTTATTTTGAGACAGGTCTTGCTAAGCTGCCCAAGCAGGACTTGAACTTGTGATTTTCCTGGGTCAAACTCCCTCAGTACTAGATTTGTAGGTGTTTGCCACCATCCCTGGGTTGATCTTATTTTCTTTAAAATTTCTGGGTTGTACTCCAGGGTTATCTCCTTATTCTGCTTGAACCTGTGCCTTTTTATTGGGAAAAACAAATCATGAAGGGGTTAAATAACATCCTTTCAATCTTGATGGGGCAAATTCCCCTTGCTAAGAGAGGCTGCAAAGAGGAGGAGGCTAGATGTGCCCTCGCTGGGGGACTTGTTCCTTGTCTTTGACAGAGACACCACCAGGAGCAGTGACAGAACACCTTTCAGGTTTCCATCACACTGTGGGAATCCATAATTACTTTGAAAAGATGAATTGAGGTTAGATAGCAGATGTTGTGGATGTAAAGCTCCTTTGAAAGGTGATAGAAATCTTTTTTTTTTTTGTTAAAAAAAACAAGGAAACAAAGAAGCAGCATCACAGAGCAACCTGGGCATTGTCGTGAACAGTGTGACAAGGGCTTTATTGAAGAATATAACTAATGGAATTTTATTTTAATCAAAGTTTCTACTGCTGGAAATTCATTTTGTTTGCTAGATTCAGCCAGGTTAAAATTCACGCTAAGGTTCTTCTTAATTTATTAGGCTCTTCTAAGATTACTGAAAAATCCTTAAAAGAATAGTTCAGAGATTTGACAAATTCATGAAAAGATATCTGTGAAGTTCTCAAATGTTTTTGACTGCCTCTATTGCCTTAACTAGAGTTCGTGAATTAATACTGTTTAAAAGAAACTTTTCCAGTATAACATAAGGAAAAAAATTCCACTTGTAAAAAGTTACTCTGAAGGAAGTATTAAAATGACACATATCCTATCTTTCTTGGCTTTTTATCAATTATTAGAAGTTTTGCTATTAGCATATAAGTTACATGACTTTGGATACTAGGAGAAACTGAAGATAATGTACCACTAGGGAATTCTTCAGATCAGCCATCATTTTGACAGGTAATAGCTTCTTCTAGTAAGTTATGGTTATGCTGTGCTATAAAACACCAGCAAACTGAATGAATAAGCAAATGATGAGCAGTTTGACTTTCCAACCAAAAGATCTCAGTTAATTTCCTTTGATAATTATTTAGTTTTATGAATAGGGTCTTTTGATATTATAACCTTTAAAAAGAACTATCTCTTAAATCTCACATTCTGGAAGCTATAAGATAATTTGTGAAAGATTGTACGAGCAATTATTTGCACAGTAAATTCACTCTAAAGCTTTAATATGCATTAAAATGAACATGGAAGTCTATAAAATTCAGGCTCCTAGGCTTTTATGAAGGTAGATTCTAATTCAATAGATCTGGAACTGAACCCAAGAACAAGGGTTTTAAATCCCTACCTCTGGTGATTTTCAGGCTAAAGTTCTGTTGATTGCTATATTAGTTTTTTATTGGTGTGTAGCCTTACCGTAAACTTGGTAAACACACATTTATCTTCTCAGTTTCTAGAGGTTCTAAGTCTGGGCATGGCTTGGCTGGGCATGACCCAGCTCAGGGTGTCCCTAGTGCGAAATCAAGATGTCAGCAGGTCTGCATCTTCATTGGGAAGCTCTGCTTCCGAGTCCGTTTGGGTGATGGGCTGAATTCATTTCCTTACTGCTGTATCCTGGGACCTGGGCTTCTTGGTACCTGGCTGCTAGAGGCCACTCTCATGTCCTTGAGGGTGCCTGCTGTTGCCCATCGTAAGGCAATTTATGTCCTTAAGCAAGTAAGAGCCTTTAATG
Source organism: Dolichotis patagonum (assembly GCA_004027295.1). NCBI lineage: Eukaryota > Metazoa > Chordata > Mammalia > Rodentia > Caviidae > Dolichotis > Dolichotis patagonum. The sequence goes on from PVJX010001503.1 coordinate 10,888, forward strand.
TCAGAGGGGGCCCAGTCTGTCTTTTAGTCTTTCATCAAGTCAACTGATTTGGAATATTAATCACAGTACAAAATTCCTTCATTTGTGCCTTATTATATCACCTAATCATAGTGGTGAAGTCCATTCTACTCATTACCTTGCCCATGCTCAAGGGAAGGAGGATATAGGGAACATGCATACCAGGTGGTAGGAATCTGGGAGAACCTCTTGGAATTCTGCTTACCACAGCCCTCCTTTGCAAACACAGGTTTAAAAGGACAGATATCACAGGAGTGAAGAAACAGGAATCACTGTAGGAACTTGCTGGGTGAGGCTGGGCTGATAGACTAGCCCTGCAGGGGTGGTTGCTACTCGGTGAGAATAACACACAAACTGAGGATGCTAAGGCGCTCAGGAGCAGCAGGCGCGTGAAGAGAGAAGCCAGAGCAGGGGATCTCGGATCCACGTAGACTGGCTCTCAGCCCTATTTGTCCTAGTCAGGAAGTTTTGTCATTTACCTTTTAGAAGGCTAAATGCTCTCTAAGAAGAAATTCTAATGTTAGTGGTGATTTTAGCATTTTTTTGAATATGGAAGAGCCCTAGGAAATAACCTCAAGAAGGGTCTATTCCTGCGCCTCATAAAATAGTTGTATCTTAATTTTTTAAATCTTTAGTTAAAATGTACAGCTTTCTAGAGAGATTTACAAAACTAGACACCAGAAGAAATAGAAAATCTGAACAAAATAATTGTCACAGAAGAGATAGAAAATCTATCAACTTGCCCTCAAACAGTAACAGGGGAGCAATTTTCTGGAGAATTTTACTAATCTCAAAGACGTATGTTGTAGTCAGGTGTTGCAAGGTGAACAACTACATGCAGGACATATAATTTATAGCATTATTTATAATGGTCACTGAAGGAGTCAAATACAAAGAAAGTGCACAACACTAAAGATCTAGAAAATCCAGCCAAAGGCCTGGATCCCATGGCAATAACCTGCATGAGTTTAGTGGAAAACCTAGAGAACACAATGACCCATGCAATTCTATTTCATGGATATGTGCTGAGGTGGAAGCTAGAAAGTCTATGCCAGTGGGGTGAAGGATCTGTGCCAGCAGGCTGAGGGTTTTGTACTGGAGCCAAGAAGCAACGCAAAATAAGGACCAGGGCTCCCCTGAAAAGTACCACAACCATCCTCAGTGACAGTGAGATCCTGAGCTCCTCCGACAATGAGAACAGCCAAGCACATATCAGGAAGCCAGTGTGACAAAACTTTTCCTGGAAATTGAACAGTGTACCATCTTCCCCTCCGGAGCCAGGAAGCGATGTTCAAAGTAAGGACCAAAAAGTGAACTGCAGCCATCCTCAGCATCCTCCGATGATAACAGCTGAGTTCTTATCGGAGGAACCAACATGACAAGCTCCTCCAGGAGAACCAGCAGCTCCAAACAACAACAATACTTGCGAGAATCCACAAGGCTGCTCTTCCTCTCCAAGTCTCCCTTTTAAAAGTCCTCCTGAGTTGGGCCATTCATGCTCAGTACCGTGCTGATACGTTCAGCTGGCGTTTAAGTTGACCACCAGTTACCAATCTACAATAACATAAATGTTCCCAGTGGCATATAAATTGTTAGAACTACAGAAAGTTCCTGATTTACAAACATTCGAGTTGTGAACTTTCACAGGACTGCTGTACAAGATTCACTGGTGTACTGTTTTAGACTCACTTTGTTGGATTTCAAATGGATTGACATACAAACATTCTCCTGGAGTAGAACTCATTTGTAAGTTGGGGACTTACTGTGTACTAGTCTCTTTTCCATTACTGTTACAAAAGACATGGCACTAAATACTTTATAAAGAGAAGTTTAGTTGGTTCATGGTTCTGGAAGTTCAAGGCACAGCTTCATTTCTGCACAGTTTTGGTGAAGGCCTCTTGGCAGATGGTACCACAGTAGTGAGGAGCAATCGTGAGAAGGAGAGATCACATCCTCTTAGAGGAAGCCAGAGAGACCAGAGAGGGAGGTGTCAAGCTCATGCTTTGATAACAATCCTCTTGTGAGAACTAACCAGGGTCCCACAAGAACTAGTTAACCTGTCTGAGTGCATGCTTGGCTACTGTTTTTTTTTTCAGATTTTTGCATATATGGTTGCTCAATGGTTTTATTTTAGATGTTTCTTACGTTTGGTGATTCTTAATTCTTTTGCAAAAAACAAAACACCCTCTTGCCTAGGTGTGCCATCAATTGGATGTGACTCGTTATGTATTGCAGACTTGGTTTCCACTGTGGTGATGAGAGGTAGTGGGATCTTTACAAGGCAGGGCCCCATGGCAGGTCACTGGGAGACAACTGAATGACCAAGGCAGAACATGAACTTAATCCAGAGCTTATGCTAACACTGGGAAAATTTCAAGTTGATCAATTATTTTAATGCAAATATAAAGCCATAAAAGTAAGGGAAAAAACTATGCCTGAATTCATTTGTAACTGCAAAGTTGACCTTTCGAATCAAGACACAAAATTCACTTAAAATACTGATAAATTTGAGTATGTGGGGAAAAATATATACAGCAAAATTCATCACAAGCTAAGGTATAAAAGGATTACAAATGGAGAACAATTATTTGCATCCATTGAAAATAAGAGCTAAGTGCCCAGTATATAAGGAGCTTCTAATAACTGATGAACAAAAGATCCAGCAATCAAATGAGTGAGGAGTAAGAATAGAGCGCTTAATGGAAAAGGAAATATGAAAATCACTTAAATATTTGCAAGTTTTTAGGCTTATTTAGAAAAAATTCTTTCAAACCCAATTAATGTTTTTTTGTGCCTATTATGTAAAATGGTATTGGCCTTCTGGGTAGAGGAGACATGGTGGTGAACCTAACATGAAGATCTTTGCTTCCAGGAGCCTACATCCTGGTGGAAATGCAAATTAAAGATCCACAGAGATAGCCAGTGATGGTGGCACATGGCTATAATTCCTGCAGTCTGGGAGACTGAGGCAGGAGGACTACAAATGCGAGCTCAGCCTGGGCAGTTGAGTAACTTATAATTTGTTTTAAAATAAAACTGGAGATTTAGCTCAGTGTGAAGTCCTGGGATCAGTCCTTATTCACAAAATTAAATCTCAAATTTTTCTTTATTAAAAGAAAATTCCTCATTAAAACAAAAAAATTTAGAAAGTTCTACAGTATTTCTGTTTGGGCAACAGGCAAGAAGCATCATTTTTAAAAATATGTATCCATTTTATTTCTCTCTCTTGCCTAATTGCTCTCGCTAATATTTTGAGGACTATGTTGAATGCCAGTTGTGATATGGACAGCCTTGACTTTTCCCTGATTTTAGAGAGAAGCCTTTCAGTTTTTTCCCATTTAATGTCATGTAGGAAAGTAGATTGTTTATAAATGGCTTTTATCAGATTGAGATAAGGTCTTTTTTTTTGTTACTGGGGATCGAACTCACAACCTTGTGCTTGCCAGGCAGGCGCTTAAGCCACTGAGCTAAATTCCCGGCCGAGATAAGGTCTTTTATAAGAACTTTCTTTAAAGTTTTTTAAAAATCACAAATGGATATTGTACTTTGTCAAATGATTTTTTTTTCTTTTGTACCAGGGATTGAACTCACGACCTCACGCTTGCCAGGCAGGTGCTTACACCGCTGAGCTAAATCCCTGGCCTGTCAAATGATTTTTTAGCATGTATCGTGATGAACATATGATTTTTATCCTTGCTTCTGTTAATGTGATGAATTACATTCTTTGAATCGTGTATGTTGAGTCATCCTTGCATCCCTGGGGTGAAGCCTGGTTGGTCATGGTGTTTGACCTTTACAGTTATTTGTTGCATTCTGTTTGGCAGCATCTGCGAAGGACTTTTGCACCCTGTTGATCAGGGAAATTGGCCTGTAACCTTTTTTTCTGTTTGGATCCTTGTCTGGTTGTAGAATCATTGCATTAGCTTCTGAGGATTATTTTGTGAAATTACTTCTTCCCTCTCAATTTCATTGAAGAGTTTGAAGATTGTTAGTGTTGAATCTTTCCTCAAGTTCTGATAGAACATAGCTGTGCATTTATTGAGGTTTTCTCAGTTAGTAGCTGTATTTTATTACTGTTTCAATCTCATCATCTGTTATTCGACTGTTGTAGATGTTTAAGTCATCTTGATTCAGCCTTGGTAATTCATACGTATCTAAATCTCTGCTTTTCTTGAGTTCTCCAATTGTTTAGTATATATGTTGTTTTATTTTTTTCTCTTAAAATAGAATTTTTTTTCAAAAATAAATAAGATAAACACTTAGCAAATCTTACCAAAAAGGGAAATAAAATACACAAATCAAAGCAATTAGAAATTTAAAAGTTGAAATTGCATTGGATACTGCTGAAATCAAGAGTATCAGGTTTTTGAATTATTAAAATCTTCTCTTTTGGCTTCTTAGCATCTATCCAAGCTTGTCTTCAAATTGTTGTCACTTCCTTTCCACTTATGTTCAGGCCTTTGCATCAAAATGCACCCTCAAAGCAAAAGCCACATATATTTTGTAGAATTTGTCTCATTATAAAAGCTAGAAATGTGGACCTCAGATCTTAGGATGATGAAAGAGATGTCACTATGCAGGACCTGAAGTTTTTTTCTCCTGCTTTGAAGTTGGTTGATGATAATATTAGATGAATAAGGAATTTTATAGAGTCACATAGTTATAAAGCAAGAAGACAGAATGCATCTAATTTAAAATGTTTCTTCTTGGTAAAATTGTCCTTGAAATTGAGGACATTATTAACATTCTCCTTGGGGACATATTTCAACAAAATGTGATAAAAGGAAATGTTTGCAGTTAGTTTCCAAACTAAGATTCTTTTCTTTCTACTTGATATTGTGCTTTTACATTTCTTTTTACCTTGCTTCTCTCTGAATATAATTCAGTTCTTGTGCCCAGAAAATGAACTGAGAAGATGAGGGAAAGAAAAAAGGGACCAAAACAAAGTCGCGAGAAGTAGGGTAAAGGTGTTAGGGATGTAGGCAGGAAATCTAGGGAGTGATGGAAACTGCCAAAACCCTTTCTGGTTGTTAGGTAGGGTTCTCTTGCTGCACTTCATACACTGGAATATATTGCCGTTAGCGCTCTTACTGCATTAGAATGTACTACTCTTTTTGCCCTGCTGTTAAGGAAAATGCACACTAATGCAGCTCTCCTTTTTAAATGATAGAGCCCACTGGGGTTAAGGACGTGCTTCCCCCCATACCAGAACTAGAAGTTCCTTCACTACATCAGTGAGATCGATACACAAGGTGAGTGATGATATGGCTTTATTGACTACTTGGCTTGTTCATTATAAGCATGAGTGACTCAAGGAGGTACAGTTTACCCCAAACTACATTTCTATCAGGGTGTAGGAGGTAAGAAGTGATGACCCTGATATGAATCAGAGACACAAACTAAAATCACTATTTTCTCCAAGACCCAGGAAAGATAAGTAAACTAATCTCTCTGTCTATTAGACAAATGTCTATGTCTGTTCAACTGCCTCTGAGCTGTCAGCTCATCCCTGGGCACTGTTTATCCTGGCGTCTACCCACAGTTCAGTCACAGCATGAGAAGAGAGAGAATGAGATCTGTAAAGCAGAACTCTACCTCCACCCTGCCATCCATTACTGAAATAAGAAACTTCCTTAAATCTAAAGCAGTTAAATTCACCGGTAATCTTGATGGTTGCACATTGATGTCCATGTATTTGAATCTAAAACAGTGGTCAGAAGTATTATAGAAACTTTTTTTCACTCACTCAACCAAGATTTATTAAGTAGCTACTATGTTAAAAGTACTCTGTGGCCATTGTAGGGCATATAAAAATTACAACAGGGCAGAGTTGGAAAAGCAGCATTTATATCCTCTCTTTGTGCTTGTGGTGATTGGCTGTATCATTTACTCTTCATAGTATTGGAGTTGTCATCAGTCAAGGCCCTAGCAGGAAACTGATGTCATACTTAAAGTGAATAATTGAGCATAGTTCAGTGCAGGGCTTAATAAACAGGATATGGGGGAACAGAAAGGAAAAATTCAGCCCCCTGGGACTGGGGCCATGAGGTAAGAAACTGAAGGGACCCAGAGAGGAAGAGACAGACACACTCCTCACCCTGATGCAGAATGAATATGCGGGAGGGCTGTGTGACAGGGGCTGTGATGTCTGGAATGAGGACAGCACAGCCAGAGAGAAAGAGAGAGAGAGAGAGAGAGAGAGAGAGAGAGAGAGAGAGAGAATAACAGAGAAAATAAACACCCACTGTGCTGTCTGCCCTTGTGCTCTCCATCTGCCAAGCCCATGTGAGGCAGCCACACTGGAGCCAGTGTAGGCGGTTCGTGGAGAGCAGATCAGACTCCAAGGCAATAGAAGGGTCCAGCACAGATGGCTCATTCTGCCAACCTGCAGCTGAATGCCCAGGATACGTCTGTGGTCAAGGTTTATGAGAGGCAAGACTCAGTGGACTCATCCAATGCTGTGGGCTCAGAAATTCCCAGGGAGAATAAAAGGTATTCACATAGTTGTTTCCATGCCATATTACTAGACATTATGATCAATGTGACATTCTGCTCCTCATTCCAGGCTGAGTAACCTTGCAGATGAAGAGTCGTTCATCAGATGGATGCCTACTGTGTACCAGGAATTCTTCTGCTCATTGGCAAAAATAACAAGGCAGTCAGTGGTGGAGCCAGAGTATGAAGCTTTTAATCACAGTGAAGAGTGTCAAGTAACATAGCAGAAGTATTCCAAGAGACTAGGGGAGCACAAGAGAGATCCCCACGCTTAGAGGACACCGTGCCTAGCATTTATGGTGGGTTACACATAAGTCTGTTGAATGGTAGATTAAACCCCAAAGTCCGTGCCTCTTCTAGAAGCATGGAATGTAATAACTGAAACCTTCACGAACACTTAGGCTTACATTTAACAGATTTAGAAAGTAAGCCAAATGTACTGCCTTAGAAAGGTTAGGGAAAACCTGGGTTTCCTGATCCTAAGCTGAGAAGTTTATTATCACTACTCGTATTGTCCTAGTAGGAGTATAATGGGGGACTGCACTGTGTAACAGAGGAATGGAAAGGGCTCTTCATCAGCGACCCAAGGAAGAGTTTCTGTGCTTGTCTAAGATGATTTTAATAAATGAATTATTTATTTATTTCCAATTTCAATTTAAGCAATGCTTAACAAAAGTCTTGTGCAAATATTTGCTTAGTTAAAAAAAAAGAAACTTTCAGGATATCACTAAGCACATTGGACTGATTTCTCTCAAAGCATATTTATAGTTTTATTTGGGGATCAAGTAGGATGGGGGATGTTTGGGTCCAGCAGAGAATGCACAAAAGGCAAACAGCACGAATGCGGAACTAGGTGATGAGAACTAATTCTAGGGAATTCATTTGATCCATAAGAGCAAGGGAATGAATGTTTTCCAAGAGCCATTAGTCATGGAGGACAAGCTGGTGGAACCCACAGAAAAATAAAATAGTCAACTCTTCCTTACCCATCATTGTACAGCTTAGAGTATACATGCCAAGATTTTAATTTTGTGAAATCAAGAGTGATTAAGTCAGAAAAATCTTTTTTCTCATTGGGTCACATTGGAGATTTTGACTGGGTGATTTTTCCTTTACGGGTGGATTGTTTCTGATTGGCAAATTACTTAAGAGGGCCTGGATTGTTTGTTTATACATTTGTTTGCATTTATAAATCTTGCCTCCTTTTGGCCTTAGGATGTTTTTTGAAAACAATTCAAGGATACAAAAAATGAACTTAAATGAAATAATTGAGTGCTGAAATTTAGTAGCAAAATGTTTTCTCTGATTTCTTTGGCTTTTACACTTGTTATACCATCATGGATGTGAAGAATAATTATAGCTGTCAATTATAATAGCATGCAAATATTGACAAGGAGACAGCTCTTAAATGCTGAAAAATATTCCCAGAGTTAAAATGGAACTTAATTTTCTGATATCATTATATGATTAAAATTGCTTATCTGAGTTGACTTCCAGATTTAACTGTAGGATCGGACTTATAAGTGCTGGGGTTTGCAGATGCTACCTCAAGATGTGGCACTTTGGCATACTGAATATTTTAAGTTGAACACAAGAAAACAGAAAAAGCAAGGTCACTCTAATCTTTCTTCGGATCTTCATTTCCTTTTGAAACTTCTCATCTCATGTAAAACATTTAAAGAAATTAGTATATATTTTCTCTTGTTGATTGCTGTAGAAGCCTCAGCCATGAACCTACAAGGGTAAAAGTAAAAGATGGGCTGGGGATTTAGCTCAGTGACATAAGTGCCTGCCTGGCAAGTGTGTAGTCTTGAGTTTGATCCCTCAAGACTACCAAAAAAAAAAAAAAAAAAAAAAAAAGTAAAAGATGGTTTTCTTCTCTTACACAAGCAACATAAACAGGAATGAATATTCCAATGCACAGAAGGTTTTCTGGTACCTACTTTCCCCCCCTAGATCACAAACTAAAATTTTAATTGTAAAATTCAGGAATTGAGAAATTGGCAACAAGAATTCTACTTGTCTTATTTTTTCTTGTCTGTATACCTGTAACTAATAGAGTCAGCTCAGGTCTGGGATTTTCTAGCACTTAGAGATGTCATATTCTGTGAGGTGTGGATATTATACAATTTCTGAAGAACCTAATTATTGTTTCTCTGCAGATCACCTATTATGTTCTGACAGAGTACTTGGAAATCAGTAGGAACTTGGCTTATAAGAGGAATAAATTAAGCACAAGTTTTGTTAACCTGTGGTAAGTCTTAGAAGGCAATTTCATTTACTTATTAAAATAACAGACTTCAGTAGAAACTGTAAAACACACATAGATGTAGGAGCTGGTAGGGGAAGTTGAATATGCCTACCGCTAGTTAAAATACTAGACACAATAGAGTAACACAAGTGTTATTTACGGGGCGCTGGCTTCCTGCTGAGAATTTACAGACCAATAAAACCTCTGGCCAAAGGAATCAGGACAAGCTCATAGAGAAGGCTGGTTTGAGCAGGGTCCTTCTCAGTTTCTCAGAAGCATCAAACCTCCCAACTATAGCTTCTTACCACCCTCTATTTGTTACACTATTGTTTACAATTATTTTTGTGATTAGAACTATTCGTGTCTGTCCCTGTCTCTAGACTGGAAGGCATGCGAGGGGAGAGAAAATGCTGGTTCTGCTCATGTAGCTGGTATGGTGTGTAGTTCACTGTGGGAAGTTCGTAATTGAGGGATGGATGAATAAGCATTTATTAGCCCCCACTGGCCATGTGACATGTGCTGTGTACTCTCTTGTCTTCCTCACAAGGACACCTTGACACAGTGTAATTCTCTGCCCAGTTCACCAATCGGCCTACTGTCTCAGGATCAATATGCGATTCGATCCTAGGTTGGCCAGGCAGTTTTGCTCCTCTTACCATGGTGTGGGCAGAGGTGGCTCAAGGAGCAGGGTATCTGGAGGGACTGCCTGAGAGAGGAGGTCAAAGCTAGAGCCCTGCCAAATTCTCTACTGGGAGAGCAAGAAGGTGGATTGATGTCCTTTGAAGGAGACATCCGATGGAAATTTTTTGCTGGTCACTTGCCCTGGGTATCTTTTGTAGCTGGTAGTTCTGCCCACATCTCTACCCAACTGGCCCAAATAAAAAAATGAACCTGTTGTCCTTGATGCCTGGGATGATTCTTGGCTTCTCACTAATTCTAGCTTTTAGCATATTTACTTCTCAACTGGTCCAAGTCCAGCCTTAATCCACTCCAGGACTATTCCCTGTGACTTATGTATTAGTCTGCTACTGACCATGGTCAACCATAACTTACACTTGCCTCCTTCGCCTCTGTACTCTGCTGAGGAGCCAGGACCTACCCAAGCTTAAAGCTCTAGTTTTGGCATCTAGACAGAGTTTTGCTTTCCAGGTAAGATCCCCTCCCAACTCTGCACTTTCAACCTAGGCTTAAGCTCAGCTCTCTCCTTCTGGAGTCACGTAGGATGCAGCAGTCATTCAGACCACTTTTTTCTCCCGCACTTTTTCCTGATGGTTACCTTTGCCCTTTCCTTCCATCTTTAGAAATCCCCTGTGTACCACTTGACCCACTGTCTTTTGAAAAATATACCTTTTTATGTGTTCTGCCAGAGTCAGAGTACTTCTGTCAGATTACTTCTCACCTCCACTGCAGCTGGTCTTACTCATAACCATTTCCCCTCCCAGCCAAGAGTGAGACTGGGAATCACAGTGCCAGCTCCTGGGTCCTCAGTGACAGGCACCTACTTCTTCCCAGCCTGCTCCTCCCTTCCAATACTCTCTTGAGTCGTGACAGATGTTGGCTGCAAATTCTGCAAATAAGGGGATGGAATTACCAATTGATCAAACAGGGTCTTCTAGCACAACGATGATGTACTAAGTTGGTAGCAGGTACTTCACATGTGTGTCTTAGTGTTATGATTCTATGTATCTATGTATTCTATGTGGCTTATATATATTTTAAACTATACTTTTGTGCTACTTCTATTAGTATATTTCTCAATTTTATAGCATGATGCCTGAGGCTGAGTACTTTATAGAAAGAAGTTTAATTAGATAACAGTTCTGGAAGTTCAAGGGCATGGAGCTGGCATGGGCTCAGGTCTGGTGGCGATTTCATAGTAGATAGCATTGTGGTGGGAGACTTTGGGAGAAAGACCACATGGTGAGACAGGAAGCCAGTCAGAGAGGAGGGGACAGGCTTGCTGTTTTAGTAACATAGTAACCTTCTTTTAAGAACTAGCTTAAGGTCACAGGAGAGCTGCTTAATCCATTGTCTCTCTGTTAGTAGATGACTTTCCTTTATCTCTCTTTCCCAACTATATTCCTCTCCTTTTCTACAAGACATGATAGAATAAAGATGTAGACTTGATTTTGTGACAGTTTATTTTTATTATTTGAGTTTACTTTCTTCCTTCTCTGTCTCCTTATTTGCTTTACTTCTCTTTTCTTCTTTTTTGGCTGTCTACATACTTTTTAACCATCCTCAACTCTTCATGCTATTCTGAAGGGTAGTGATCTTTGAGTGATGAGTGGAAGAGAGTTCTTACATTTAAAAATCTAAATAAGACATCATCAGATGATGTAGAGGCACAGCAACTAAAAGCTACATTTAAGAAATCCTTTGTGGATTATGTACTTCTGTTTGGGAATTATGTACTTTAGTGAAGAAAGAGTAGTTACTCTAGAAACTTCTGTGATGTGAAGGAAGTATAGCAGGCCTACTCAGGCAGCAGGAAAACATTTTAGAAATAAGAAAATTTCATAAAGTCATCCAGATGAGTTCTTTCTCTACCCTGAGAGTTAAGGCTGTTAGCAGAGCCTTATTATGTTACTATGGAGATAACTGCTGCTTCCTGGAAGAATGTAGTTTTGTAGGTTATCAACTAAGATACTTTTATCAGCTATTAATGGGAGGCCCAATTCAAAATGTCTTAGACGATGAGACAATTTTTCATCTCACCTAGTGTGGAATTCTGAATAAGGTGCTCTAGGGTTTGATTAATTCAAGATTCATTACATCAAACACTCAAGTCTTTCCTCCCTTTTATCTCTGTTGCTTTGGCTTGTTTTTTTGTCTTTGGCTTTTCCTTCTCCTGGTTTCAAGAGAGATTGTATAGAATGGTAGTACTGCGGCAACATCATTACACTTTATGCTACGCTGTCTCCTGAAGGTGCCTCTCCACCTCCAACAGGTTCATTCTCCCATCAGAGCATCTAGAACTGGGTCAGAAACCCACCCTTCACCACCATGTAGGTGGCCAGGGAGCCACATGACTAGAGCAGACCAATCAGGATTGACCTGATCCTCAAGCTGGAGAATTGACCATCAGTTAAAACTAGGCCTCTAAGGCTAGGGATTTAGCTCAGTGCCATAAGCCTGCCTGACAAGCGTGAGGTCATGAGTTTGATCCCTGGTGCCACCCACCCACACACAAAATAGGGCTCTAAACATAGGAAATGAGAGAAATGATTATTTGGGTGCCTCAGTGCCTAGGACAGGGATTGTGAACATGCATGCTGCAGGTAGCTTGCAGAGCCCTCTGTTAATATGCAAGCCAAGTTGCTCCAGCCAAGATTTGATAAATTACCAGCATGCATACAACAGCAAAGATCACATTAATTCTGCAACAGCATGCCAAATACAAACTTTTATCTTTCAGTAAAAAACTGTATCATTGAAAGTTCTGTTCTCATGTTTTTCTTTTGAGACAAAAGATGTTAATGTATGAGTTGCTTTTTTCTACACTAAAATCTCAGTATTCAGGTTCAACTACAGTGTTGGCACTTTGCTATATCGGGAAAGTTCATCATCACTGGCCAAGGTGATGTGTGAAGAAACAAATTCAAGACAAAATAAAAGGCTGGGGCTATAGCTGAGTGGTAGAGCACCGGTGTAGCATGTGCAAGGTCCTGGGTTCCATCCTGAGTGCCAAAACACAAAAACAAAAACAAAAAAAGAGAGAGAGAAGCAAAACACAGACTCACCCCCACACCCCTGCAACAACCTCTTGGGGCACACAAAGGCTTTCCTTTCCTTTGAGAGCCCGTGTCATTTGTTCATGTCTGTGTGTGAAGACAGTGCTATCTAGGGCCATTGTCTCTACCCAAGTTACATCAGTGTCCAAGTGGGCTGTGAGAAGACTTTGTGGATTTTCATTTAGGAAAATGATATCAAGTCTGGTATCACAAAGACAGGTGAAAGTCACACAGTGGTCACTGACATTATTTGTCAAATTCTTGCTCTGAAGAGCCTCTAACAGAGTCACTTTTCACCCACTGAACAGCATCTTGGTTGCTTGTCCACCAGCCATGGAGTGATACGTGACCTGGGCTACCCCAAGTTGACTCTCTCAGGACTTTTAATTGTGGGTGTAGGGACAGGAGGGTGTTGATAGTGGAGCCTGCTCTTCCAGCAGCAGGCTGACTCTTTCTGTTCCCCACACCCATCAACCCCAGCCTACCCCACCCAGCTGCTTTGTTCTCCTCCAGTCTGCCCTTTGACACTACCATCTACTGAGCAGGTCCTCACACAGAGACCTTCTCCTGCTGAAGTCTCCAGGTGCTTTTTGTTGCCTGTTGGATGCAGCATCTAACATCTATTTTATTTTACAAAGTCTCAGGATGTCGGAGCTTTAAGAAATCTGATAGCTCATCTAGTTCAACTCCCTGGCTTTACTGTGGAGGAAACTGAAGCCCCTAGAGATTGAGGATTTCACCCAAGGTCACATCACAGAGTTTACTGGTGACAGAACTTGGATAAAGACAAGGTCTCCTTCCCTCAGGGTAGTGTAGGCTGCTTGCTTTTTTCCTTTTAATCCCATTTTAGTATAAAGCAGAGTCTGTCTCCCTCTTCCTCCTTCCCTCTCCCGCTCCATAACTATAACATTTAATAGAGGATAGTGAGTTAAGAATCCTCCCCCACCTTGACCTGACAATTTGCTTTGTGTAGTTTAAAGGCTTACTTTGAGAGATATCCTTTCAGGGACTTGGCATGTGGCAGACAGGCATCCGTTTTTGTCTGTAAATGGGGCCCTGCTGCTTCCTGGCTATCTGCAAATGTTTATTCTTTCGCATGAAGGTTGTGTTTGGAAAGGAAGTGGTTTGCACTAGGGAAATACATGGGCGGGGGTTCGGAAAGAGGTTACTTACCATTTCTAAGTCTGATGCTTCCAGCTGTGTGCATTTGTGGGGGATCTTCCTCTGTCCCTCAGGAATACGTGCAGATCTGCCTTCTACTTTCAGTGGGGGAAGCCATAGCTCTTGCGGCCACTGCCTGGACAGCCCAAGGCTGGGGTAGGAGTTGGGAAGGAAATTCATGATAACAGTACTGATAATGTGCCAGGCGCTGTTTGAAGTACTTATATCTTCATTAAATCACTTAAAAAGGAGTTAAGAAGACAGAGACTGTTACCATTAACCCCTTTTACCAATGAGTAACTTGCCACAGGTCACACAACTTTCAAGCCAGAAGAGCTGAGATTTAAATACAAGCAAGTTTTTTTTGCTTTTCTCTTCTCTGCAGTGTTGAAGATCAAATCCCTTATATCACTCACCCTAGGCAAGGGCAGCTGGGCAGAGCTCTGTCCCAGCCATCAAAGTCTGAACCCCTAAACTTCTGCTCTCTTGCATCTTAACCACAGAAACGCTCTCCGAGGATTCTGTTTCTTGGGAGCAAAAGATTGTCCAGTAGTCAGCTGGTCTTCCTCCAACACTTCTAATAGGGAGCTTGCTATCGTGAATCTTTGTCTCAGCAATGCTCGAAAAGTCTACATACAAACAAAATTTTACCACAATTTTCCTACACAGCAAAAGATTCCTGTGTCTATACTGAGTAATACAGTAGCTCAAAGAACCTAATTGTGTAGCAGTTGTGAGAAGAATTACATAGAATATCTGAATGCTCATAAAATAGGGTCAGTAAATAATGTATTAATTGACTTTTAAAAATAAATTCTCTTAATCTATGGTGAAAAATATTAATTACAATGCAAAAACACCCAAGTAGTGACAAGAAAAGCCTATGGAATTTGAGTACCTGGTTAAGTTTCCTTCTTCTTTTGTGTTTCCAGACACATTTTTCTATTCAAAATTTATTACAGAGACATAGGAAATCTTGATGTGTCACTTTTTTTTTTTAGAGGATTGAATCTAGGGTCTGAGTATATATCCAGGGTTCTTTAATTTTTATTTTGAGCCAGAGTCTCATTAAACTGCTAAATTGCCCAGGTTGGGTTTGAAATTGCAATCCTCCTGCTTTAGCCTCTCAAAGTACCGGGGTTGTAGGTATGTACCGCCATGTCCAGCTCTCTATTCCATTTTCATTTGGGCAAACAGACAATGTAGGAATTTTTTCCTTCTCTCCCTCTCTCTCTCTCTCTCTCTCTCTCTCTCTCTCTCTCTCTCTCTCTCTCTCTCTCCTCTCTCTCTCTCTCTCTCTCTCTCTCTCTCTCTCTCTCTCTCTCTCTCTCTCTCTCTCTCCTCTCTCTCTCTCTCTCTCTCTCTCTCTCTGTCTCCGGAGCCCAAGACCTAGCATACACTCTACTACTGAGCCACATCCCTAACTGTAGATTTTCTTTCTAAGCAAAGTACCATTAGAAAGTTCCTCTATGTCAAAACAAAATAACAATTTGTAAGTTTGTACCATGGTGAACTTTTATGCATTTTCATGTATAGAAGTTACATTTTATGTAATTTTCTTTTTCTTTCTTTCTTTCTCTTTCTTTCTTTCTTTCTTTCTCTTTCTTTCTTTCTTCTTTTTCTTTCTTTTGGTACTGGGGATCAAACTCATGACCTTGTGCTTGCCAGGCAGATACTATGCCACTGAGCTATATCCTCAGCCCTGTAATTTTTATTTAAAGTGAAAAAAATCCATGAATAATAAAAATTTCCCACTTAATTGTAGCTATCTAAATAATAGACTAATACTACAAGGAAAGTTCTCTAAGATCCAGTAGTCATTACTTTTTTACATGGTAGATTAATGTGAACAGAAAGGACCTCAGTGCTGTACTGAAAGCCAGGCATTTCACTAGAGGCAGCAAGCCCTGTCCCATTAGCTGTGTCCCAGAGACTGGATGGATGGGGTGGAGGAGCAGCAGGCAGGTGAGAGAAGAGGGGATCACCTGCTTATGGAGGCCTCCTCTCCCAGGGACCCAGCGTGGTCAGCCTGCACACAAAGAAACCAGGGTAAAACTCCACCATTCCTTCCCATTGTCTTAACACCATAATAGCTGAGCAGTGTAACATCTTCTCCATCAGTTTAGCATCCAAACCTACATTATCAGCAAAACTTTCAGTGAAATTTAACTGCTTGCTATTTATTACATAATAAAGTCCTGACTGGGCTTCCTTTTGATTATTAAATATTACTGAAGTGGAGGTCTTTTATTTTTCCATCATTTGTTAATATAAGACAAAACAAAACAGAAGAACAAAACCCACCTACCGTATGTCAGTTACAATCTGATACCAGAGAGGAAACCCCAACAGTTACAGCCCAGCCTGGAAAGAGGAAGAATTAAGAGGTCTTAATTCTTTGAGGGACTAACTTTGTCTGTCTCTGGATTTCCAGTACCACACCAGGTGTCAATCATAAAATGATCCAGTAATTGTTTACTAAGTGAATGGAATGCACTGGGAGTCCAGACAAAGGGCAACTAAATCAAAGTACAAGGCAGAAGTGAAGGAAGATGTCCCAAAGAAGGAGACACAAAGCAAAAGGGTCCTGAAAGGGTAATTTAAAGAATAATTTGGCCATTGGTGAAAGGGGCACATATTAAGTTATTACAGTGGCATAAAGAAAAAAGACCTTAATTCAAGGCCAATATGGCCTCCAACACACACACACACACACACACACACACGTTATGTGCATGGACCTGGGCTCCTGATGTTCAGGACAGAGAAATATGCTCTCTTTGCAACTACTGTAACTATGCGACTCTCTTTCCCAAAGTCACTGCCGTAATTAATGTGCGAGGGAGAGGCAGGCTTTGTAACACTTGAGAATGTCAGAGTTCTGCAGGGGAAAACTGACAGCATTGTGATCTATTGCAGTATTTTTTTTTACACGGTATAATTTGAGCTTGTAACTGCTTAACCAATTAAAGATTAAGCAGACAGACCTTACATGTGACTGCATAGCTCAAGAATGATTTATTATACCAAACGTTATTGGGGTACAGTGGAGGGGAGGCTGATTGCATTGGGAAGGACACCACCGTCAGAAGCTGCTTGCCAGTGATCCAGAACCAGTCTTTCTTGTTCAAATGGAGAAAAGCTGCTTCTTAAACCACATCCCCCTGCCCCAGAGAGTGCCAGGACACAGTCTCACACTAAATGGTCTGACAAGTCCTATAACCAAGGAAAATTAATGGTGAAGCAAATATATCCTGAGGAAATCCTTTTTGTTTTCTTCCCATTCTTCTCCAATTCCAGTTCTTGACCCATCTTAGAATATTGAGACTGCTTTTCTGGAATTATGCTACAGCCAGATTTTTTAATCCGTTCAAAGATACTTTCCCTTAAAGCACAGTTTCCTTTGACAGAATGATGTTATCTAGGTTTGGGGAATGCATGGGTCTTTGGCATCGATACTGTTGGAGCTTTCAGTTCATACAGGTTCCTCACGAGTTCTAATCACTGTGTGGTGGCAGCAGCATGGGTTAGGTAGCACTCTGGAGAGGTGGCAGGGGTGCAGTTGCAGGGATGACCTGCAAGACTTCTGTGGGGTAGAAAGAGGCAAGGTCCACAGGGCAAAGGGCCTTATGAGAGCATTTTTCTGAATGCTGAAATGAGCTGGTGAAGGTTTAATCAGAGGAATCAAAACCAGATTCTCATCTTAAAGACTGCTGACAGTACTGTCATGGATGGGTCAGAAGGGGACTGAGACCTGGGCTGGAACCAGGCTGGTATCAGTTACACTAGATCATAGGTAGCATGGGGAGAAACAGAAGCCAAACTGAAGCAATGGGATGGAGGGAGATACAAAAAGAAGAAATTGGCAGCACTAGGAAAACAATTGGGTGTTGGGGATGAGGAAAAGACAAAATTTAGGATGATAGCCAGGCTTCTAATAGAGGAGCTGCTATGCATCAACTAAGACAGAGATGTAGGAGGAGCAGGAGAGAGGACAGATTTATGGGCCCCTCAAATTCTGATTTATAGAGCTCTGGCAGGAAGTTGATAGTAGGGCTGGTGTACAGAAGTGGCATCTTGGTTCCACATAGAAGTTTGTGTGTCGTGGGCACACAGGTGGTGGTTGCAGAAGCCATGGATGCCTTGCATGGCAGTTGCATAAATGCTGTAGATTTCTTTGCTCAAATGGATGATTTTGAATGAAAGAAGTGCAAAGTGAATTTCAAATTGAACCCTGTTTTACTCAGGACAGTGCACAACAGTTGCAGTAAATGTTTGCAGACAGATTGCATGGATATATGTATGAAGAGATGATTAAATAAGTGATGAGTGTAAGTTCATGAAAATCAATAA
Organism: Dolichotis patagonum; assembly: GCA_004027295.1. Taxonomy (NCBI): domain Eukaryota; kingdom Metazoa; phylum Chordata; class Mammalia; order Rodentia; family Caviidae; genus Dolichotis; species Dolichotis patagonum. The sequence continues at coordinate 28,900 of PVJX010001503.1, forward strand.
ATGTTCTCTTTTGTTTTGTCTTGCAATTTGTTTCAGTTTCAGCTCTGGCATGAAAAAATGTGACTATCTTAAAAAGCAAAAAGGCACCATTTGGATGCAGTATGTGAGGATTTTATTCCTGCTTTTAGAAATCAATGAGCCTTTCATTCTTTAAGCCTGCTAATTTCAGACCACGTGATGTATGTTCCTGCTTGACACTGGTGTCCTGGCAGTCACTGACCAGCTGCTGCCTTTGTAGCAAAACCAGCTGGAGCTGACTAGTCGAGCGGCAGACTGGGTACCATTCTGCAAGCAAGCATGTTATTTTTGTGCATTACTTGTCTTGAGTAAATGTGAGTCTTTGGTCTATATTCTTTGCCAGAGAGCAAGTGGGTTTGAAAAAAAGAAATATGTGGGATGCAGGCACTGACTCGTAATATCCATGTCTCATATCAGTGGTCCCAGTATGTTCTCAGGAGCTGTGGAATAGACCAAAACCTCCTTGATAATCAGTCACACCACCACGCCAGCTGGAAACACATCATCTACTATCACTGATGGATAACTTTATGTTGGTAGAAAATGTGCAAGTAATTCTGACCCTTTAGAAATCATTAAAGAAATATTTAAAGACGCACAAAATGGCCAAAGTGCTTTAATACCTCACTACCATGCATTGAAAAGCACGGGCACTGCCAAGGCAGTTATAAGACTCAGATTTGCTATCTGCTGAGACTTTCCTCTGCTTTCCATTGATTAACCTTTGAGTGAAATGGAGCTGAGACCTCAGTTCATTCAAGCCTGACACGTTATTTGTGTCTACAATTTCCCCATAAATTTGGAGAGGCAGAGACAGAAATTGCAGATGCAGGAATTTAAATCCCCTTGTGCTGCATTTGTCAAGATGAACAGATTGTAAACTGCTCCTTGCAAATATGATATGCATCTGGGCATCAAACTAATAACTCCAAACCACGGGCTCATTCATTTGTGTGGTGCCTCCCTCCAGAAGTTTCTGAGATTGGCTTTGGAGTTATTATATATCCCAGAGCTGTTCAGTTGAGCTGTTGAATAGGAAGATTAGAGAGACTATCTGGCTAAGGAATTTAGAGGACTTTTCCAATGAAATGCAAATGACAAATTTTTCTGTTTACATCATCACAGTCTTTACAAATTATGCATTTGGAATACTTGGATGAGCATTTCTGAGGAAAGCAAGAAGAGATTTGTACAGTCATCAACATTATCTTAGAAACTTACAAGAAATTCAGATCCTTTAGATACTTCTGACTCTCGTGTGTACTTTTCATCTCGGGGAGGGCTTTGTCCTCTGATCTCTCTGTCACAATTAAGTTCTCTTTTGTTTCTTATTTTTATTTTCTTCAATTTAGCTACAATGGCCCTGAAGCAAGGCCAGCAGATTGCTGTAGCTGCTGGTTTCAAACAGGAGCCTAAAGAGAATTCTTCCTGTGGTCTGTTGGCCATTTCAGAACTTTGGAAATGTAATGGTTAATTCATCAGAAAGAAATAGCAGGTGAGTATGGCAGACTTTAGGGTGCCTTCAGGGGACAGACCCTGGCGCGTAGGGACCTGCACCGTGCAGTTGACTGGGGTGCCGGAAGAACAAGGTGCTCCTTCCCTCTCTGGGGAGCGGCTGTGAGTGTGGCAGACTTTCAGCGGCCTGAAGGAGAGAGACCCTGGTGCCTAGGGACTGCACCATGCGGTGACTTGGGGTCCCGGGAGAACTAGGAGCTCCTCCCCTCTCTTGGGGGTGGCTATGATTCTGCTGGCACACAGGCTGAGATTCAGACATCTCATGTCGTCCTGTCCCCTGTCCTGTGCCCCCCCCTTAGCAAGTGGGAGCCAGTTAACTACACATCTTGTGAAAAGATTGGCTATGTTATTTAGTATGAGCTCCCCATATGCAAAGATACGGATAACCATTTGGAAGTAAACAAGAGACAACATGACAGATAGTAAAGATCCCTGGCTGTCTAGCTTTGAAATTTATGCTTGCTTATGTCCTGTTCTGTTCTGTTTTGTTGTGTTTAATTTTACCCCCTTTAAAATAAAATTTAAAATATATATATAAAAAAAGAGGGGAAAAGAAAGTGCTCTAAAGGATATAATTGCATGTGTGTTTAAGTGTGTAAGATAGATGACCACATTACTGTTTTTGTTAGATTGTTGAGCAGAACTGTTAACAGTCTCACTGTTTGAATGTCTACTTTGTGTGCTTTAATTTTGTAACTTGAACAACTATTTCCAATGATGGCAGTATGTAACTTATCAAGTGGCCATTTCTTAGTGTTTTTGTTTTTGTTTTGTTGTTGTTCTTGTTGTCCTTTTATTTTTTGCCTTTGGAATTCTGTATTGTTGCTACCCTTTTTCTGTTTTGTTTGGTTGTTTTCCTTTTTGTTTTTTCTCTTTAAATAAAATTTAAAAAAAGACAATAAAATAAAATAAAATGCCAAATATCAATAGGTAAAATACAAAAAAAAATTTAGCTACATAAGTCATCCATTAACATATTATCATGTAGAAAATATAAACAGTAAAGATAACACTGGGGTCCTTTTTGATTATTCTATAAATTTTGATGTTCTCCTCCACATCCTCTTCTACCTCTGGTTATAGCACTGTTGATAGGTTTTTGTGTTAAAAGTTTGGACTAAATGTGTATGTAGAATTTTTGTGCATGTGAATGTGTTATTTTATCAGCAATAAATCTTGAAGCTTAGAAGTACAGAACTATCTCAGTCACTTTAGTCTTTGCTTTATGGTAGTATAATATTTTACAGTATCATGTGCCACAGTTAACTTATTTATATGGTTCTGATTTTTCACTATGGCTCATCTTACTTTAAAAGGTAACATTCATAAAGTTCTTTGCAGTAAAATGATAAATTTCATTGATTTTAATGGGAAAAAACTATGCATTTCTAAGACCCCAAACATTATCCATTAGTGCCACACCAATATTGCTCAAATGGACACAGTTTACTTCCACAGTCAATATTCTATTACACAACTCAACCATTTCCTGTGGATAATTACCCTACAATATGGCTGCCCGTCTCATTAGGTTATACATCTAAGATTTTGATATATTTGTTCATCTTACAAATAGTCATTAAGCACTTACTATGAGTCAGACACAGTTAGGGTGCTGGGAAAATAGTGACATACAAAACAGAATTGCCTGCTCTGAAGGATATTGCATCCTAGTGTAAGACAGATAACAGATAAGTAAGATGTGAAGGATGCTAGATAGTGATATGTCCCAAAGAGAAAACCATGAATCAGGGAAAGTGCCTCACTCCAAAGGTTTTTGAATAAAGATCAGAAAGAGGGAAGGAATTGTGAAAGTATCTGGAATAAAAGTATTCCTAACTAAGATGTTCTCTAAGAACAGATGAATTTTTCTGACTGAGAAATGGGCGGAGTCTTTTCTGCCCTGCAGTTCACCATTTGATTTCTTGTCCTTTATCACTTATCAGCAGTGGGAGTTCCCACTCCAAATCATACTTTCCTCTAGTGTCTTCCCTGGAAAAGAGGCAAAGGTCACCACAGTTTTCTGGGAATAATGAATCACTCAACATATAAAGTCTAAGACATGGGGAGAATGGGCTTGAAGGCTCCCTACTATCTCCTGGGATCAGAGGCACTGACAGGGAAAATGTGGGTAGCCTCCAACAGGGAGACTGGGGAGCAATTTGTCTCTGCTTGAGGCCACAGAACTGAAGGGGAACCCCAGTGATTGGATGGAAGAGAACTCAGCCCATGGGAAAATGAGCATATTTTCTATTTATAATCAAGTGTCTGCTTATCCATGGGCTTTGTCCGGATGTAAAACCCAGCTTTTCTAATTATTAGTTGGATGATCACAGACACATTACTTCAACTCCTTGAGCTGCGTTTTCCTTTTTGAAATGGGTGTAATAACAGGGCTTATCTCATGGGAGATTACATGAGATCAGAGAAGTACAGTGCTTATCCTAGGTGTCTGAAACATAAGTAAACTCTCAGTCACCAGATGTGTCATCATTGTGGTGGCTTTGACAGCATATATACTACATAAGCTATTGTCATCATCATCATCATCACCATTCCCTGGCCTCAACAGGGAATGACACCAAGTTCAGAGCTAAAGAATGCATTATTCAGTGTCTTGTAGAACTTAGCATTTTTAAAAATTTATTTTAAAGAGGGCAAAATTACAAATACCAAAACAGAACAAAACAGATCACAAGCCAACAATACAAGAGACACAGATTTCAAAGCAAGATCACTGGAGATCTTCACTGTCTATCATATTGTCTCTTCCAAATAGTTGTATCTTCACACACAGTGAATTCATACAAAACAAAATAGCATCAAACTGATCAGAACAGGATAATGAAGGCATTTTAGGTCTTCAAGACCAGACGACAGAGAAGTCAACAATGGCTGTCTTAGCATTTTTAAAAAATGCTCTAGAAAGTGGGTAGAGTTCAGGATTTTTAGGAGTGGTATTGATTTAGCAACAGGCTTCCCTGGCATCAGATTAGAGGGATGGAGGAGGAAGACACAATGGAGCCATTTCAGAGCCATCAAAGGCACCTGCGAGACAGGATGCTGAGCTGCTATGACCAAAATGCTGCTTGACAGTAAATGCCTGTGAAATAATAAAGAAGCCTGCGGTGAGAACCACCCAGGGGCCAAAGAACCCCTCGTGGTTTCATTCTGTGTCTCCTTTGTCCCAGTTTGTTCTCAGTTGCACGGAAACAACCAAAGCGTTCAGCTACAAATCTAGCTCACAGCTTCAAGAGAGCTAAGCACATAAATCTCAGGGTTCAGATGTTTTTAAAAATAACATGTTACATTTTTCTTTTGTTGGGAAGCTCTGAGTAATAGTTCAAAATGCTACTCAGATCTGACCCAGGTTTGAATCCTGACTCATCTCGAATCTTGTACTGTGGACCAGCTGCATAAGCTCTCTGGGCTTCAGTGTCCTTGTCGGGGCAGTGGAGCCTGAAATTGTATCTACCTATAAGGGACTGTGGAGGCAAAATGGGAGGATGTACAGTATATAAGACATGCAGTGCAGAACCCAGCACCTAGTAAATGTATATTATTATGATTGAAATAATCTCCTGGATAGATAGATGGTTTTCTGTTAAATGAGGAGAGTATAAATAGAAAATGAGAAGGGGAACAAGACATAGAGAAAACGGAGGCAGATTGTTAAAAGCTAATTCTGGAAGCCAGGTACTTATGACTGTTTAAAAAAATCCTGAGAGAGGAAAAGAATAAAGCTGGCAAGGACTCAAAAGGCACAAGCTTAGCTTTGCTTTTTGCCAAGGTTTCACCCATCTGGCCTTGGCTTCTCTGTTGTTTTTTCCTTCCAAATAGCATCTGAGAAACCTGGTGGTGAAAGCCAGGGAAAGGAGATAGATCATCTCTGAATCACCCCAAATTTCCACACTCAGTGAAAGCATTTAAGAAATACACATATTATTCTTCTGCAGCACAGAAATTCCTTTGAGGCTAATAGAAGAGGCAGACCTGTCAGGTGAATCCAGCGACCATGGCTGACATAATCCTATTGCTTTTTGGTTGACAGCTCATGCAGAGAAAAATCCTCTTTGATTCAGATAAAGGTAAATTTAGTTTAAATCCCAACATAAAATTCTAACCCTCCACAATCAGCTTCTGGTCCTGGACTATGATGGTTTTGGATACCATAAATAGCAGAAATCCCATCAATACTTTTTTTTTTTCCTATTTGGGTTGTAATAATTTAATCATGGCTAAAGGCGAACAGTTGAAAGGGTAGAATAATTCATTATTTTTAGGATCGAAGGAAACGAATACAATGCTATCTGTCCTTGGAGCTGTTTAATAGCAAACATTCTAGCAGACTATCTCATATGGGTGAACATACAGAAAATGAACATAAAACTGCCTAAGGGATGAAATATTCAGAGAAATAAAACACATGGTTAAGCACATCATTTGTTTTCTTTTATGTGAAGAATGGCTGGTCTGAATCCACTCCTATGGCATTATGAATTCTGATCAACTACAAAACCAGACAAAATTGCAGTTCTAAGATGGATTTACAGTATGATCTCTTTTGATGTGCCTTTAGAAACATGGGAATTTAAGAAACCATGTTGAAGCCTATATCTAAATTTTAGAATGTAAGACACGTTTAGGAGGAAGATCAAAGGGCAATTTTTACATTATACAAAAAACTAGCTTGACCCTGTAAAATAATTGCTTTTATAAAATTAAATGTTGAAGCTATGTATTAACGCCATCTGTTCAGCGTGCACACACACACACACACACACACAAACACACATTTTATAAGGAAAGAAGAGAAATGCAATGTGTGTAGCAAATTTTTGCTGAATTGCTTCCCTGACCTTGGACCTTTGCAATACTTATGATTTGGATGTCTGCCTTTTTTTTTTTTTATAACATAACACTCACTTTTGTAACATAAGCTCAGCACAGTCAGCCTGTGCAGAAGGTGACTTTGGAGATATGAGCACCTCCAGCAGCTAGTTAATCCATCCGAAGCACAAGGAAATCCTCCCATCACTGCATTCAGGGTTTACTTGGTATTCAGCCCTTTCTTTCAGCAGCCTCACCCTCTCTGGAGTTGGGCCTACCCAGCCTTCCCCTTTGAGGTCTGCAGAGTGTGCACATCCTTTAGGTCAGTGGTGGCGAACCTACCACACGTGTTCCACAGTGGGCTGTTTGTCATCCGTGAAAGCTTTAAAAGGTTCGCCATCACTGCTTTAGGTGGTGTTGGCAAGGCTGTGCTCTCTGTTCACTCCTGCAGAAGCCTCAGCTGGCCACACCGCCATCAACTCTGAGTTGGACATGCAGCCGAGGGTGAGACCCAGAGTAACTATACAGATTTTTGTTCTCAGTGGGATGCAATATTTAAGCTTAGGCTTATGCTTTAAGGTTTGGGATTCAATTTTGCTGATCAGATCTGTGTATCTCCAACACCCCAAAGCAATTTTTCTTGCATGCATTCTATTTTGAATTTGAAATATGTTGTAGATGCTTTTTATTTAATCACGCACAGGCACGGGATTACTTTCATTATTCAGACTAGAACATTTTTGCACTTGATGTAAGAGAAAAGCTGGCAGACTCGTTCAGAATAATTGCATAGAGTGCAATGAACTTGATTTATGTAAAGGATTATTGAAGGAATACAAAACTTTCATGGTAATCCTGCTAAATCATTCATTCAGTAACTGACTGACATTTGTCCAGATATAGATTCTCTGCTTTACTAGCTTTTAAAGCAGAGCAAAGAAGCAATTACTTAAAAGGGATGCTGAAACTAGTATTAAAAGGGAGAAATCCTGGAGGGTGGATAAATATTGAGTGATTATTCTTTCCTTAATAATGTAGTTTGCAGACCATGGACCAGGGAATCATTTGTCAGTCTGTGTCCGCACTTGGCAAACTTCAACATTATATCATTAAAAGGTAAATGCAATGTCAGTAACATTAACTGCTTTTTAAAAAAATAATTTCCTCATTGATTCTTTTTTTTTTTTTTTTTTGGTACTGGGAATCGAACTCAGGGCACCATGCTTGCCAGGCAGGCAGTGTACTGCTGAGCTACATCTCTGGCCCCTCTCTCTCTTATTCTTTTAAAAATTTCTACTTGATTTTATCTTAAATATTTCCTGTGCACAAAGTGGGGTGTAATTAGGTTTAAAGTCGAAGTCTGGGAATCTAGCTCCTTTAAAAATGTTTCTCTTTCACATTTCTAGTCAGCGATGCTAAACAAAAATCATGTGAGAAATAAATCAAATTCCTTTCCTCTGCTCTATACATAAAAATTCTAGGCTGTAGGAAGAGGAAAGTAGCATTTTCATCAGTTAATCACCTTTAGATTTGGTAACAGAAACATTTCAGGCAATCAGAAAAGGAAAAAAGAAACATCTTTAATTGATTCCTCAGAGAATCTTATTTTTCCAAGTTGTAAAGAAATTATTCTGATGTTTTCTATTTGGCTGTTTCAGAGATACACAAATGAAATACAGAGTGAAGACAAATGAAATGCTAATGAGAAGCAGGGTGATACTGAAACATCCTTATGTGATCTGTAGGGAACAAAGGCAGCTGACGCTATCAGGGGAATAGAAGCAAACATGAACAAGAGATTTTCACCCCTTGCAAAACCACAAGATTCATTTACCTTGGAGACAGCCACCAGGCAAGATTCCTTCTGACACTGCTGACAGGGATGTCAGCAGGGCTGCGGGGCAAAAGCATCACACAGAGTCATCTGTGATGAGTGTGGGGCTCACAGGTGTCCATTATGATGTTCCCTGGGTACAAGGAGGGTCTTCAACACTCTAGCCAGTCACCCACACATTAGTATTTTCTATCCTTTGCCAACAGTGAGTGTGATCAGTGTAGTAGATTTTTTAAATGCAACCCAAGGATCCCTTCAATTTCCTATTTAATACTTCCAAGCTTTGAAATTATACCATCATGTGCTTATGATCATACAAAATCAATTTTAAACTAAATAGTCTTTAATCCCCCTTTTCAAACACATTTTTACCCTGTATTTAAAGTTTGGTATTAAAAAAGTTCAAGGAGGTTAGAAAAATAGAACAAATTGAAGGGTAGAACATTTTAAAAAGCACCAATTTACCTTGCTCTCCAATGTCTTAAGATTTAGAAAACTTATTAATATTTAAAAGTATCTTAAGAATTATCTTGTAAACTCTCTTTTAGAGTACCTGTCTCACCTGGGGTGAGACTGTGTTCCTTTATTGTGAGCACACAATAGGTGCTCAATAAATGCTTATTGTAAGAATGAATGACTATAAAGAGATACTTACATTTCTCTTATACCACAACAGATAGGATCTGTAAGTAGTGTTATTTTTGCCCATGACATTTAGGTAACAAAACAAGTTCAGTACAAAAATTGATGTGACATTTACAGGTAGAAATTTAAGATTTAAAAAAAATGTGGGTCTGCCTCTGAATCTCTAAATATAGCCTGCTTGACCAGGAAAAACTGACATGACTATGTGGGAATGAATTTTAGATGACAGGAAACTTTCAATATAAACTGTATAAGTTTAAATTAACATAAAGAAAACACAATTATTTGCAAAACAATCATATACATTAAGAAAAATGGTAACACCTTTTAAACTTTCTTTAATACTGTCTGTGCAAAACTGCTTGTAGTGTTCTCAAATAGGCATCTCAGGCCAGTTGCACCAAAAACATCCCTTTTACACAGTGCACACAGACACACTGTGGCCTTTCTCCTTGCATGGTGTCATGAAAGGTCATGGCTGTGCTTTCAAACAACTGGTCTGAATATGTGAGATCTGCAGGACAGGCAGCAGCAGCTGGAAGGCATCCTGGATGTACGTCGTGCTATTGCAGCCCTGTGAGAGGAAAAATGTAGGTGTAAGGTTATTTCCGTCATTCTGTCTTGACAATTCTCCCAGAATAGGGGGAACATCACCGAACTGGGACTTTACGCACCTTTGGTAATGTTGGTGCTTATAGCAAACATAAACACATTCTTGTAGATAGCGTATGTCTAGCTCTTCATCATCTGTATTAACAGAATTCACTCAAAATGAGGCAAGCCATTTCTGTAGGCTTTTAAGGCACATCTATGTATGTATATCCATGGCTCAATGAGTCCAGTCTTATCCGTCCCTTTCCTAGATCAGTCTTACTGCCCTGAAGCCATGTGAAAGCCCAGTATGAAGGGGGTCATCTTATCCTATAGCTATATAAACAGAATGGTCTACAGAAAGCTAACTGGAGATACTGTAAATTATTCAAGGCCAAATCCTTGAACACTCTCACCTACCCATGCATGTTGACCCCTTTTGCCTGGTTTATATATCTGATACTGTTGTTTTTACTGTGTAGTACAGTACTAAGCAGTACTAAACAGAGAGCCCATTTATAAAGTCTGGGATTGGCCTGGGCAGGTATCTCAGTGGTAGAGCATTTTGCCTACATGAGCAAGGCCTGGGGTTGATTCCTAGTACAGTAAAATAATAAAATAAATTAGCTGTGTGTGGTGGCACACACCTGTAGTCTCAGTAGGGAGGTTGAGGCAGGATCCTGGTTTAAAGCCAGCCTGAGGAACTTAGCAAGACCATGTCTTTAAAATAAACAAAAAATAAACAGGGTTGAGTGTAAATAGTTCAGTGTGAAGACCTTGGGCTCAATCCACAGTACTATAATCAATCCATTAATCAGTTAAGCTTAGGGTAGCTAATATGAAACTTTTTGCTAAGGGAATGAATATTTGCCCTCATATTTGTGATGACTGATTGAGATAATCAATCTAATTAATCAGATTTTTAAAAAGTTTTTTACTTCTGACTGCCAGGGTTTCCTCTGATATGTACCTGCCCTCTGGACCTGTCCCTACAGCTCCTGTCCTTTCTGGTTGACTCCACTGCACTGTGTGATAGTGGATTAGCTTTTGGCATCATCACTGTTACGTTTGTCTCTGGGTATCTTTCCTGAATTGTTAGGTGCAATCCCCAAATACACTGGCATACATATTTACATAGCCCTCTGAATGTTTTGTCATTTCCCAATTTTGCCATTGACAGCTACCTGAGAAAGCAAAAACTCCTGGATAAGCATTGCCCAAGAGCAGTCTTGGCTTGTAAAAGTCTTGTGGATTTGGTGGGCACCCAATGGCTACAGATATTTTGTCCATAGTGTAAGAATCTCCTCCAACAACCACTGATAGAATACAGTGCCCATGAGAAGGGCATAAGAAGGTTCCCTGGGCCGCTCTTTTTCTGTCTTATATCACTGTTGTTAGCAAAGCTATGCCAGTGTTGGGGCAGCTTCACATTGGACCAACTGCTGCTACAAAGTCCTGATGTACAGTCCAGCCATGGAGTGAGTAGTCAGTAGCCTTTGATGCTGAATGGGCAGAGGCCACATATTCAGTCATTTGTTTGCCATCCCAGAGCTTAGACACAGCAGCACAATAGGTTACTGCGAAGGGAAGGAAAGGCCCATTTTTTTCGAAAATCACCATCAAGCAATAATCCCTTATTGTAGCCAATAAGCATAGTGTTAAATCTAGTGTCAAACTTGGCGACAGAAATCTGCCTCGGCTGGAGGACAGAAATAACATGCAAGCTTAGCGTTTCTTTTTATAATCAGAAATTCTTGAAAATTAGGTATTGTTGCTTCATCCGAAGGTTTACAGCTGGTTGAGTTACACAAATGTACTCAAAAAACACTGTTGCTGATAAGATTTAGAAGCATTGCAGTAACACTTGCTGCCTGGGAGAAAGACAAAAAGAGAAAAAAAATCTAGTGCTAACATTTGCTTTGATGCAGAAACACTTTCTCTCCTAGGACCACTTACCTCTAACAATACACTATTGATCATGGGGTTAAGGACCTCAGCCTTCTTGTTGCTCTGTGGAATCAAAAGTATGACATTGACAGATTAGGAGCTCATAATATAATGCTTGCCACATAAAATGTAAGATACTGGCTTTGTTCAGGCATCTCTCAGTGAGGAAGGGGAACTGCAATGCTTACTAGAGACCATGCTTCATATTTGGTCATTCCCCAGGGTGAGCTCATTTAATTTCGACAGAAATTCTAACAGGCAAGCACATACTCCAATTTCCAGGTAAGAAAATAGGGTGAAGAATTGTGTAAGCTCACAGTGGCTAGGAATGTAAACTCAGATCTTTTCAACTATTTAAAGATGTAGCAGGTCTGGGAGTACTGTGAGGTTCAGCTGAATTGTGCAAGTACTAAGACTAGATCCTATCTCGCCTTAAAAATTTTGATAGAATGGTAATTTTGCCTTTTTTATTTTGAAAATATTGTAGTAAGATATCTGTCTAACTTAGTTTGTTTTCCAACTTCTTTTTTTGTGGGGGGAGCCTCCTCAAATTTTGCTTACCTTTATTTACCCTAGTCTCAGCTCTGGTTTAATCTTTTTCTATTTTTTTCCCTTTTTGATTTAAATGCAAGGATGAATATGTAATTATAGGGCATCTTCTAGAACAGTAGCAAAATTAAAGCATCCTTAAGTATAATTTACAATCAAGTTTTCACATCCAAGTTTGAAAAACATGAACATATGTAAAGTAAAACGTTCAAAGTACAAAATAAAGTAGGTGTTCAAAAACTGGAAGCTAATATCATTATTTTCATTTATGCTGTTGGCCTTTTAATAAACAGTCTTCCCTATCTAAAAATGTTCAACCCATAGGTGATAAAAGAGACTGAAGAGAGGGCAATCTTAATAGGAGGTTTCTCCCATTACACCTGGAAGAGTTTATGGCAAACAAAAGCAAATAAATCAAATACATCTTCTGAGAGCAGCCTACTTTCACTGATCTCACTCTACTGAGAGTAAAGTAATATCTCACAGAGGAAACCATAATGGAGTCTTGGGGAAAAAAGACTCCTTAAAAACCTAGTCATTTTAGTAAGTAACCAGAAAATCCATTATGGTATGTGCTTTCATGTTTATTTGATTATCAATAAACCTCTAAAATATAATCAAAATGAGGGCAATAGAAAGACATTGGTTTTCAGAATCAATGAGATGTGCAAGCAATTTAAATAGAGCCTGGAGAGCAATATACACTCATTAACTTCAAGTTATGAATAATGGCTGTTTTAAACAACAGAAACAACGACTTGATACAAATGATTCATCAAATCACAAGATCAGGGCTATTGTTATGATGAAATGGCACTTCAGTAAACTCTAATTGAGATTTAGCTTTTTCTTTCTATAAAATAACATGTCTGTTCCTGACTTTCTGCATGCAAACATTTACATGCATGTGTGTTTATGTACGGATATAAGTTCAAGCCCGCACCCGTCTGCTAGAACCTTATTAAACAAAATGTGGGCTGTGGATCAGAAACATTGTGATCATCTGAGAGTATATTGGCACTACAGGGTTTCAGTCCTCATTCCAGATGTACTGAATCGAAATTTGCATTTTAACAAGATTTCCAGGTGATTCGTGTGCATTCAGGTCTGTGAAACATTGTGTGGAAATACAATATGTTAAAAGGAAGAGAAAACCATGCCATGAATATTGACCACTAACGGAAATAAATTAATGTTTAACATAAAAATTACACTAAAAATTACACACACACACTTGCATCCCTAGGCAATCACACAACCAAAAACAGTTGGCTATTTGTCTGATGCACTGGTGGGCAGCCCATAGGAGCTGAGAGATCAATTGAAAGGACTCAGTTTTCTCACCTAGTAAACTATGGAAAGAGTGAGGAAGAGGAAGAACAGAGCCCCGGGGTGCCAAGGCTATTCTATCATGATTAAGCCGCCACACCTCTCTGCAGACCTAGCATCTCCCCTAAGACCATGGGTACTAGGTAACTTACACAGTGCAGGGCACCCGAATGCATTTTATCAGCCTATCACAGCAGAGGCTCCTGCCCCCCACCATTCTGCTGTCACACAGTGAAGCTCTATTACTGAAGGCCTAAAGTCAGACAAACAGAAAAGCTGCCAGTTTACAAAGGAGGAGCAGCAAATCATGTTCCTTGACAGCAGAATGGCAGGTAGCTCATTTCTTATTAACTGAGTCACTTACAGAAGTGTAGGGAACAGGTATCTTTTGGGGCAACATCAGGTCTGCAATTATTTCCCACTTATTCTGAGAACTGCTCAGGCCTGAGGAGGGATGGGAGGTGCACTCCAGCAGTCAGGCAGGCCTGCATGATACCAGCCTAGCCCTTGTCATTCTTGAGGGACAGCAAGGTAGACCTCTGACCCATTCTCATGAACTTTGTAAACTGTCTCATGTAGGACACAGGACTGTGGGGTTCCAAGATCCAGGGCCTGGGAATTGCCCCATTGAGTCACATAGATAGCGACACTTTAGAGACAGTATGTAAGAGCTTTGGCGTTGGGTCTCCACCGCTACTCACAGTCTCCCCATTGTCTTCCAAAGCCCTTTCTTCTGTCTAAACCATAAGTTATTTCTCTTGCTTCCTGTTATGGGTTGAATTGTGTTCCCAAAAAGGGTATGCTGAAGTCCTGACCTGCTATTACTCCCTAGTGCGAGGGCTGTTGTGAGTGTAATCAGTTAAGGTGCAGTTACCAATCCAGTATGGCTGTGTCCTTCTAAGAGGAAAATCTGGACACAACGTGCACTGAGGGGAGACCGTGTGAAGACACTGGGTGAAACTGTCAGGTGAAGATGAGATGAGACTGCTGGCCACAAGCAAAGAACACCTTGGGCCTGCCAAAGCCAGAGGAAGTCAAGAAAGATCCACCTGTGGATGCTTCAGAGGGAGAAGGACAATGTCTGAACCTTGACTTCAGACTCTACAGCTATGAGAGAGTAAATTTCAGTCATGAGTGTCACTTCATGTGACACTTCGTGTGACACTTTGTTACAGTTGTCCTAGAAAATTATAAGCTTGAATCCAAAAACCATGTAGCTAAAGCAGGAAGTAAACTCTGCTGTTATGCCAATTGGTAATGTTTTTTCTTTTGGTTTCAGTTGAACTGCAACAATAGAGCACAGAAACTTATGTGGTTTAAAAAATAGACTAAGCTTAAGAAGAAATGAGAATACTCAAAGTTAATTACTTTAATAGAGATGCTTGAAATATATATATATATATATATATATATATATATATATATATATATATAGTTATGCCTCTTCTCTAGATGTCCTCTCAGTGCCTCCTATGTTTGTGAGTGGGGCTTTTCAGAGGTGTGTGGATCATGGGTGTGTGAATATGGATTAAAGATGTGTGATCACTAAATTAGTCCATTGATTGGTTTAGCACAGTTCTGACTGGGGGTAATAGGAAGCTCCACCTGGGTATGGATGGCACCAAATAATAGGCTTGTAGACTGAATGGAATGTAAGGGTGTGGGGCACCATTCCAGATAGACTCCTTCAGGCTTCAAAGCTCAGGGATATATAGACCCTGAGGACACAACCCCATTGTCTAGTGCAGCACAGACTGAGGCACATACATGATGACTGAGCAAGCAGTAGGCAACCATGCATGTGCTAGTTCAGTCAACATACAAGAATGTAAATATGTGATAACCACCTGTATAAGGGTTAAACAATAAAGACATAGGTGCTCTCTTGCTGCTTTTTGAACAAATATATGCCTTACATGCGTTCTTTGCCCTGGGGATCTCACCTGCCAAAGGGGAAAGAAGGAAAGCTCATTACTTACTGCTTTCTGTCTTCCCTGCCATTGGCTGATTCTCCTCTGCCATGCCACCCTGCCTTGGAGCCAGTCAACTGTGAACTGAACCTCCATAAACTATGAGCTAAAATAAACCCTCTTTTAACTTTGGGTGTTGGGTATTTTGTCTTCACAATGAGAAAAGTAGCTAAGATATATGGATACATAGTAATATATATTCATTGCAATATAAAATATATATTCATTTATATGAATGTTTATATTATATAAATATATTCAATATTATATAATATACATTCATATTATGTTAATGTGTAGAACCTTCGTGCTGATACTTTTTTTAGCAAATAAAATAATGAGAGCTTGGTAGAGTGGTGCACACCTATAATTCCTGCATTCTGGGAGGCTGAGGCAGGACTGCAAGTTTGAGCTTAGCCTGGGTAATTTATTGACATAGTAAGACCCAGTCTCAAAAAAGGCTCAGAGCATAGCTCAGTGCAAAGGTCCCAGTTCATTCTCCAGTACCATTACCAAAAAAATAAATAAATAAATAAAAGCTGATAACAGTGTGCAATTTCACCTCACCTAACATCTCAGGTGTCTGGGACTGTGGTGCTGAGGCCAGAACACAGGCACAGCGGAGCCCTGCATGGCCCGTCATGAGAGCAGGTGCTCATGGCTTGATTTTAGCATCCACCATGGCACAGCTGTTGATTATGTAGTTATCCAGAAAGGAACTGCATCCCACTTTTCTCACAGCCCCTCACATGCCCACTTCCCTTAAACAGATAAACACATGGTCCAGATTGTAATCTTACCCCAACAGTAGTTAAAGAATTTGTAAACTTCTTTGATAAGGAAGTCACTTCATTGCACATTGTAGTAGTTAACCTGAAATAAGAACAAAGAGGTGCAGGGTTTTAAGAGTTCAATGGTTATAACCGAGATAACGATGCAGCGTGACATCTAAAAGCGCAGCACACGAGGCTGAGGTGGCTGTCCTCGGCAGGGCCATCAGATAGTCTTCCTCAACAATTTTTCGGGATTCACAATCACAGTTTAATCAAGTTCGGGTTTTCTCTCCATGCTTAATTAAAAATAATCACCTAATTCATTTGACCTCTTTTTAGAATCAAAACTGTGTGCAAGAAAATGCCAAGCTTGAGTTCCAGCTCTACAGGGGTAAAAACCCTTGCCAAGTGGAATTTCTCCAGCTCATTGGTCATTTAAAATAATAATGAAAAAAATAATGAATATTCATTGAGGCACTATATTAAGTACTTGTACATCTAATTATATTTAATCCTTATAGGGAGCCAATGATTACTATTCCCATTTTACACAGATGAAGAAACTGACAGCTGTAAGAAGTAACGTGTCAAGGATATGCATCAGTAAACTGTAGAGCTGGGATTTAAACTCAGGAAGCCTTCTGTATTTTATGTTTTTCACTAGATGGCTCAAGATAAAGATCTTGAAGAATATGTTTTTAAATACTTATATCAAAATTCTAAATTTTGGTCATTCTATTTCAGACACTTTACCCCAAGAAAATAAAGTAAGAGAGATACAAATATTTAACTACAACAATGTTTATCTTCACATTATAGATCATGACCAAACAAAAACTAATTACATACATAATTATGATGTGGCTTCTGTTATTTTCTTATAATCAGTGTATATGATGCTTATGAATAGTAATTAAAATGCTATTAGAAAAATTATAACCCCAAGTTGAGAATCTTATATGTCAAAAAGTTTAATGTCAGTAGAAGTAAGATTTTTTTTCAAATAGGGGCCCAATATAAATAACCTATGTATTAGGTCTTATAAGCTATATTCATCTGTCCATCCATTCAGAAGTTTTCTGCAGAAAGCATCAAGAGTAAGGCTAGGAGATTTCCTGGGTCCATTCTGTCTATATTTCTGGGCAGAGGTGGACAGTGCTCATTGTACAGACAAATCAGGGGCTTGGTAAGGTCTAAGGATGGTAATCAGAAAGATGCCAAGAGCAAGGTTCTACTAAAACATACTTGAAGACTTCTGCACTTCAACCCTCCTTCAAATCAATACTGCAAAGTTAAAATAGAAGCCAGATGTCCTCAATATTTTAAACTTATCCTGTTTTGTCCTTTCCTCTTCCCTCTATATGCTTAAGTATTATATAATCTTTCTAGCAGTATTATAGAATGGATTATGTGGATTTCTATGTTTAGATATGATAATCTAGACTAGATGGCAAATCTTTACCAGTGATAAAAAAATGCCATCAGCACGAAGACACTAATCCTGAGTTTTTGGAAGACACTTCAGCTAAATCTTTCTAACTTATTCTAGTAAATGCAGGAAATAATAAGCAAAGATTATTACTGACAAAGTGAACTAGAGTTTAGAAATATGCATGTATGTGGGCATCACCATTTATCTCCATAGGCTTCCATTAAATTTCCTATGTCTCAATAATGAAAAGTTATTTGGACCTGTACTAATTTATACCATAATATAGAGTCATACATATAAAGGTTCATGATTCATTGTTCATTTCCACAGCAACTACTTTCCTGAGTGCATATATATATGTATATATTTCACTACATAACTTAGTAATAACAACTATGCTTTACTGAAGAACATACACCACCACAACACATGTACACCCACATGCAATCCACAGGGACCAGACTTACATTGGCCACAGCTGTCCCCTGAGTGCTGTGGTGCAGAGTGGGGACAGGTCCCTGGGAATGGAGGAGGGCATCTGCTTCCTTTTGTGCAGTTGAGGAGTTACAGGTACATGCCCTTTCTCTATTCATGTGATATGCTGAAAATGTAATTACTCTCAAAGGTCTGTACTTCTAGACTTTGATCTATTAAACACTTGCATAGCTTGAATGACTTAGGGTGTCTTCCCTTCAGTCTTCATCAATAATTCCTAGAATGTCTAGTTAGCTCTTCTTTTTGCTAACACACAAAAAAATGTCTAGTTAATTCTTCTTTTTGCTAACACAAAAGGGAGTCCTTGTTTCTTAAGATGACCATAACAATGGAGTTAGTTGACATGAAGCCATTATCTTCAGTTGCCTAGCATGTGTGTAAGTGTGTGTGTTGAGTGGCATATACTGTAAATGTAAAATTGAAGAAATAATTAAAACTTGCATTTACTTTATCAGAACTTTTGCTTGATCCTGGGCTGGTTTCTCCTCTTCTTGTCCATGAAGAATTAATTCTGCAACTTTATGAAGCTGCTCAATACAACGTGCAGTGACTTCCGCCAGACTTTCAATGGACAGTATGTATACTTCCTGAATACACACAAGAAAATCACTCACCAAACAGATGTTTTTTACAAAGCCCTGTGATATTAATCCATGATATAATAATCACAATTGATACTGTGATAATGTGTATATTTTATTATTGTTTTTTTAAGACAAGGCCTTGCCATGTAGTCCAGGCTGGCCTCAGTCCCATACTCCTCTCCTCCCTCCTGAGTGCAGGGATCGCGGATGTGGGCTGCTGTGTCAGCTTTAATTATTGCTATTTTTTTGGTGTTGTAGACAAAGCCCGGCCATGCAGGGCAGCTACACTGCCAGTCCCTAAGTAATATAATTCTAAATATAATATATAAATAGAACATGAAAAAGTTTATGTGAAGATTATAGTTATGTCTAGGACTTTTCTAAGTGGAATGCTGCCATAAGATGTAAGTTGTAATATAAAAAAGGTCAGTTCTGCCAGGTCCCCGGGGATGCAGTGTGCCTGTTTAGAGTTGTGTCCTTAGCAGTCACAGCTAAGCTGGACACACAACAGGCAGCAGCTAGAACAGTGCAGAATGGAGACTGAATGAACAGACCTCAACACATACTTTTCCTTAGAGTGATCTAATTTAAAATGTTATTTTCTTTAAAATTAAAATTCAACATAAGGTACCATTATTGCAAATTACTTTCTCAAACAGGATATAAAGTATGCACACATACATTTAATAATCTACAGAATAAAAGGTACAGCAATGAAAGTTTTTGAAAGAAGCTTCAATTACCTCAGTTACAGTGCATAAAGACATTTTATAGTAACAAATTTGCATATAAGATGGAGATTTCCTCTAAGGATAAATCAATTACATTCTTAAAAATCCTTTCCCCTTTAAATTATAATTGTAAGGCTACAGAGAAAAACTACAAAATCTATGTAGTTTTTGTGCCAGCAATTGTCTTGGCACAGAGAAATTTTAAGATTGAGTCCATTCCTATTCGTTTTTATAAAGAGCACAGAGTACAAACAAAAAGGCCTTTCTTTGGTTAAAACTAGGCTGCTAATAAAATTAACATAATATTACTGCCCTTTTGGTGGAGAATCTTGAATAGATTTACCTCTATGGTCTTAGTTCTCTTTTCTTCCCTTTCGTCTTTTTGAAGTTCTTCAGCCTTCCCTTCCTTTTCCTCCTTCTTAGTTTCCTCCTCTGACTCTTTGGCAACATCTACTGACACCAAGGGCTGATCCTCTTCTACCCAATCATGGGCTCTTTTCATGGCCTGCAGTGTTCCCCAAACAAAGGACATGGTTATTGTGGGAACATGAAAACTAAACCATTCCAACTCCAAGGCTAGACTCATGTTGCTCTAAACCTCCAGGGCAAATTTCTGTGTGTTTAAAAAGTGATGGGGCCATTATTTTCAACTTCCTTAAAGGACAACCTTGTTGGTAAAAATATAACATAGAAGAAGAGGACAGAATAGAAAATACAGATTGAAATTTTCAGGGCCCAAGGACTTTAAAAGAAGCATTTAAAAATGATATTCAGGTAAGAATAAAAATGATAGTCCCACTTAAAATCTATAGTACATTTTTCACTTTTCATGACCAAGTATAAAAGAATAACAGTACTTTTTTCTATGTAGGTGAGAAATTTAGCCAGAGCCATGGCTAAAGCAAATTTCCACATCTTATATGACTCATGGAGCTCTGAATGTTTCATGAACCTGATAATGTATCACACTGTGAAGATGAAAGATAGCTCTGCTCCGGAGATTCACGCAGGCCTTCTGGCATTGGGGGCAAAGACAGGAGCTGCGGGAAAGACCTGGCGCTGCTCTGTGATTAGTTTAATTTCACATGGTGCAGGTTAAGCAACCTGTGGCCCTGAAAGCCATGGCTAAATTGAAAGTGCAGAACCCATCTTCCCTATCTGCTGTTTCCCGGATTTAGCAAGGGCAGATTCGCCCAGATTTTATCACCCTATTTTAAGCTGCTCAAGTATGTCATTTCTTAGCATGTGCTAAAAATGGCTTCCTATCGTACAGTGTGTAATTCAACGTTGAATATGTTAGAGTACCGGGGGCAAGTTAACACCAAGCAGATTTGAGGAGAGAAAATCTAACAAAATCATGCTTGGCATATCTTCTTTTTGGGATAAAGGTCGACCCTGACTGTGTAAATAAACTAGTACAAACTTGCAGCCATGCCATGCCCCTCTTCTGAATGGTGGCAGATGCTGCAGGGAGACAGATGAGGCAATTTCCCATTGTGTTCAAGACACTGACCTGCCAGCATCAGTGACCCCTATCTGAGATAAAGAAATTACTCATCTCTACCTCACCACCTCACGCTGCCCTTTCCTTGCCCACCTTGATAAGTGATGCCTACAGAAACCACTGCTTGCTAAGAAAAAAACCCTGAGAAAAACTCAGGGGTTGTGGTGGGGGGGTGGGGTGGCACCCATCATACAGCTTTGAGTAAGCAATGATTTCTGTTTTAACTCCAATAGCAAGACTTTGTACTAACTTGCAAAGCATACTGCCGTATCATTAGAGGAACCCAGACTGCTAATGCTGGATGTTCTTGGACATGATGCAGCATAGTTTCCAGGGGGGTGGAGACCTGAGAGGTTTACTTGGCATATCCTCTCCCTGCCTAATTCTGACATGTGTCTTTGAACTTAAAAATGGGGGAATAGAATTTGAAAAAGCCCCTTGGTGATTCTGCACCCCTCAGCCTCCTATCCTGATGATAACCACTGTTACACCGCAAAGGGCAAGTGACTTGTTCAAGGTTGCAAGACAATTACTAGTAAAGCTGCAACTACAATATCAGTCTCATGACATGGTCTGGCATATTCTCTACCTTTGCATTTTTATTACATTGCCTCCTCAAATCTTAATTACTGACCTCAAATGCCTCTTCCTTCACTGTGGCATAGGAGGTTGGTGGTTTTGTATTTCCTGTGGGTCTCTGGAATTTTATGAGTGAGAGATTCTCCCACCCACACTTTGTAAAACCAGAAACGGAGATTCAGATGGTTCTGACCTTATTGAGTTTGTCAGGAGTGGCCGCGACGTGTAATTCAAACAGAAGCTCTGTAAGCATGCGAGCAAACTCTTCTCCCTTTTCTTCCAACCCTAGAAACAACACAACAGAAGTAAGAGCCATGATTTAGTCCTCATGCTGTAGGCATGGCGCTCCCTGAGGGTCAGCCTGCAGGAGGGGTAGGCTCAGGTGGGCTGTGGCAGTCTGCCTCCTGGCCGGCAGTGAAGCTGCCAATGAGGATGGCCATCCCCTACTGGCCACCAATAGGGAGGCAGCCAGTTGCTGCATTGGGGCCCTCAGGGCTTTTCCTGGGCATCCCCAGGCCGGCCTAGACGCAGCCAGAGGCCAGGAGGGAATCAGATTATCCTATTCACAGCTATACATGGACAGTATCTTTTTGTTTAAAGAATGCTGAATGAACAGTGAATGACCTCTGTCAGCTCTGAGACCTGGGACAGCACTGTATTTATGACAGCACATTGTTATACTGTGCATTGCAACCCTAGTAATTCCCAGGTTGCCATTCTAGGTCCACAGGGCTACAGTGCTGAGCAAGCAGAATTGGCCTCCATGGGATGTGTGCTACCTGACGCAACACCACTGTCTCTGGGGAAACTTCCCAGGTATCCTAGGGTACCTGCCTGGTTCTTTTTTTTAACCAGTACAGGGAATGGAACCTAGGACCTTTGCCCTGAGCTACATACTCATTCCTAGAAAATGTGTTTGTTTGTTTATTTATATCCCCAGCTCCTTTTTATTTTCTTATGATGAGACATGGTCTCACTGAGTTGCTAAAACTGCCCAGACTAAGCTTGAAATTGATTCTCCCGCCTCAGCCTCCCAGAGTACTGGCATTACAAGTGTGTGCCACCACACCAGGCTCTAAACTGCTTCTTAATGATCGCTCTTCTGTTTAGACTGGAAGCTGTCTATGGGAAGAAAACAGTATTTGACTCAGTCCTAAATCCAGCGCTTAGAATGTAGTAATAAGTGCTAAAATGAACACTTACCAAATCAATAATTTATTAATAAATTACATTACACATATAATAAAATTAATGCAAATTAATATTACTTGTTGCTCTCATTTCCATCCATGAGATATAAACAACATTTTAAACCTCTGGTAGGTGTTAAAGAATTGGTTCCATCATAGGTGAGGGTTAGGCTTTGTATGTGGGGGGAGGGGGTGGGGAATAAGGGCATCATTAAATCTGGCTTGATTACAAGTCTCTCTGAGAAGAAAATACTATGGTTTATGCCAGTGGGTGAAGGCAGGACCTTCAGGGGAACTAAGGTATGTGAGAAATATTGTCAAATAGCTATTTCCAGTTTTATAGACAAAATTGTTAATTGGCAGCTCATAAAGATAGCTGGAGTAGCTTGTGGTTCTCTGTTCAAAACATTTGGCATAGATCGGTTTATTACTACCTACCATTCATATATTCTCAGGAGGGAGACAGGTAATAAACAAAACAGATGAGAAAAACATCTACGTCAAGTGATACTTTATATGGAGAAATATAAACCAAGGGAGAACTGGAGTAGCTGTGGCTTAGGAGTTTTAACTAGGAGGTGTTGTGGTAGGAATGTCCCCCGAATTCACATGTCGCAACAGTGGCCAAAAGGAGGGTGTCAGGAGTGGCGCTCTCGGGAGGTGGTCAGGTCATGGGCACCAAGCCCTCGTGAATGAGATCAGACATTTTGGAAGAGACCCGGAGCGCTGGCTGGGCCCTTGCTCCGTGTGAGGTCACAGCCAGAGGGCGCCATCACCTGACACCACACCTGCAGCACTTCTGTCTTGCACTTCTCAGCCTCTTGAACTGGGAAATAAGTTCTTGCAGTTTGTAAGCTACACAGTCTATGGTGTTTTGTTATAGCAGCTGAAGCAGATTAATGTAAGAAGGAAGACAAGAAGGTGACATCTGTGCAATGACCTGGAGGAGGAGGAGTGGGATGAGCCACAGATGTCAGGAGAGCCTTCCAGCAAGGGCAGCGGGGAAGGGACTGTGCCTGGTGAGGTGAGGGCATAGTAAGCAGGCCAGCATGGCACAGAGAGTGGGAGTTGTGCCTGGGGGCAGAGAAGTGTGAAGAAGCCACAAGGAGAGAAAGAATTTAGCCCAAGGAGCTAAGTGCTCTGGGGAGGCTTTTGCAGTGTTTAATCCAGTTCTCAGAGGAGTGTTAGGAAGACTTCTCGGAGGAGGTGGTACTGAACACAGCCTTCAAGAATGAGAACTCACTAGCCATGCAAATGGAGAGCTGAGGGGGAACCATGAAGAGATGGGAGTCTACTGAGGTCTTCTGCACCCCACGCCCCCCACAGGCCAGTGAGATGGCCAGGGACAGGCACACCTGGGCAGCACCAAGAAGACATCATTGCCAAGCTGCCTGGCCCTTGTCCTTTTACATGAGGCAGCGCTGCAGGCAGCAAGAGCCCTGCACAGGGGCAGCCCTGGCTTCCACCCCAGCCCCGGCCTTCAGTGGCTCTGTGGCCTGGGACCCGCCCCAAGGCTGCCTCAGCTTCCATTTCTTCCTCTGTAAATTGAGGGTAATAAAACCCACCTGCCTCTTTAGAGTTGTTATGAGACCCAAACACTACAA
This sequence comes from Dolichotis patagonum, assembly GCA_004027295.1. Lineage (NCBI taxonomy): Eukaryota > Metazoa > Chordata > Mammalia > Rodentia > Caviidae > Dolichotis > Dolichotis patagonum. Next base: position 53,020 of record PVJX010001503.1, read on the forward strand.
GAAAGGTGGAAGCATTTTGTAAATGTGAACACTTTATGTAAACAGTTTGTTATGTGCTATGAATATAAACATAGGGAGATTAAACATATTTGGGAGAAATCAACATTAAATTAGGTCACAAGTACTTTGGGTAGCTACAGCTTTTAAGTATGCATTGATTCTACAAAACACATAACAAGTACTAGCAAATATTTTACGAAAAAATCATGAAGAAAACTGGAAATAGGTACAAACAGGTAATAATGTTGTGACAAAGACTGTCTATTTCTACAATTCTCAGTCTGTACACATGGCCACAAAGATCTTCCCAAAGCAACGAAAATAGAAAATGGTCTTTTGAAGTCTCTTCACAGCCATGGTAAAGCAAATCAGAGACCCATGGCAGTATGATAAAATTATACACTGCCAAAAAGACAACATACAAATCACTTGCTAACATCATTCAATGCATAGGGGCCTGCTATTAAACTGACTTAAAAATGACACCTTTCTTACATTTTCTGAGGCTACCAAATAAATTATTAGTCATTAGAGATTTTTAGGAATGTAAATGCTTGCAAGAAAAAAAATGCACTGCTTTCTGCCAGAGTTGGGCCCCTGGATTTTCTGCTCACCGCTAGCCCCAATAAGATTTCTCTCTGCAGCTGAGGGGCAATCCCTAAGCTTCTGGAGCTGTGACACTCCATCACAATTGGGTGGATTTAATGGCAACACTTCTGTTCTTTGCTCCCAGTGCTTCATTAAGTGTTTCAATGACATTTATTTATTAAATTAAGTTAATTAAAATTAATAGTGTTTTGATAATCTGGAGATAGCCTTTGGGAAAATGGCTATAGTATGGGAGATAATAGAGTTTTGTCACTTAAGGAGAGACAAATCTACCATTTCTCAAATATGCTGTTTAGCACTTCAATTTCTGTGCATGTGTATTTGTGTACACACACACACACACACACACACACACACACACACTGTATTAGAAAAATACCTCAATTTACTGCAGCTCTGCACTAAGATGAGAACACACTGTCTGTAATAACATTTTCTATTTAACTGTATAGAATCAGGTTTCTTCTCCAAGGACAGCATCAGTTAGGAATGTAACATTGCTTTAACTTGCGCTGGCAAAGATCTCTTCAGTGTAAGGGGGGCATCTGGGATCCTTTATATACTTTCTGAATGACATCTCAGGAGGACCAAGGTCTAACTCTGGCATCCTAAGCCTTGGAGAGGAATTCCTGATTGCTTTTGGCAGTGGTTAGTCTGCCCAGAAAGGGCCTATTAGATGTTTTTTTTTTTTGGTTTTATTTTTCCAGAATGGTTGCTGCATGACCTTTGAGAGCAGTGGCTTAGTTTCTGCATTACAGAAACAAAGACAAGCCTGTCATCTTCAGAGATTTTTGTAGAACCACACAAATATGCTTTTAAAAAAAAGATTCTTTGACAGTCTCTTTGATATTGGCCTCTTTCTATGCTCCAGCATAATCTTTATTTTGATGAAATGGGATAACCTCATTAAACTGAAAGGACATAAGGTCAGTATGTGGGGCTGAAAAGGGAAACAGTGTTAAAGTAACCATTTATGAGCACATTGGATAACTTTGCCCTACAGATCAAGGCTCAAGCATGTAAGAGCTTGTGTTCAAGCTTTGCTCAAAGGTATCTGACCCATCTGGGGACAGGACTTGACACCCTGAATACATATATAGTTACCCCTCATGGTGCATAATAAGTACAATAATAAATAACAGCTGCAATTTATTATATCTTTACTATTTTCCTGGCATTGTGTAAGCCCTTTAAACAACAATAGCTAACATTTTTGAGAAGTTCTTTGTACCAGACACTGGGCTGCATGTTTTTACCTCATTGGATCCCTAGAACAGCCCCTGGGAATATGTGTCATTGGCTCCATTACAGAAGAACATACTGGGTTTCAGAAAGGTTCTCTAACTTGTCCAAAGCCACAGGCAGGAAAGTGGTGAAAATGTTTCAGTGGGGCCCTTTAGATGATCCCAGAGAAGCCAGTCTTGTGCTCAAATACTTAGCATAGCCTGTGTAAAGCAACTGTGGTGTGGAGCTTGGCTCTGACTCAGTAAGAAATCACTCTCCTGGACATAACAAATGTTTTACTGTCTTCTACTCCCAAGTGGATAACCCAAAGTAATCATTAGGCATGTCCAGCTTTGGGTCCATCTTTCCCTCTTCATGAAACTTTGCTTTCTATGGAATAGGTTCTGGCCTCTTTGGGGTAAGTCATTGGTGGGAAGTTTTTCAGGAAGTGTGTGCTTGGGTCATTTCAGTGATCGTCAACTCGGTAGACCACATCCTGGCACATCGTTGGAAAATGGCACAGCCTTTGTCAGAAATGCACTGTTAGTTTTTTTCAGTTTTTATTTTTGTGATTCCGGGGTTTGGACCCAGGACCTCACACAGGACAGGTAAGCACCCTACCTCTGAGCTGCACGCCTGGCCCTAGAACTATACTTTTTAAGTGAAGTGTAAGACACTTAAAAATACACCCTACCTCTTACATCGGTAGATTAAAAAGATTAAGAAAAATATGCAAAGAGATTATTGCCAGACTCGCCTGCCACGAACATTAATTACATTAAACAACTTTCACATGCGGATAAAATTAGCCGGTGGCAAGCGAACTCCAGCTGGGGCTCCGCACTCTGCACCCTGTGTTCATGCAGCCATATTTGTTCACTGTGTTTGGGATGTGCCAGGGACCATGCCGATGCCAGAGGAAGAACAGGAGTTCCTGCCCAGCCAAAGAGGGTGACGAACCGGTGTGCTGAGCTCCTGCAGCCACAGAGGTGCACAGGGCATTCTGGAGACACACAGGAGGAGCAGCCAAATGAAATAAATCCTCCTGTTCGTGGAAGGGTTCGTCTATTAACAGCAGTCTCATAAGGATTATGCCAACAGTTTATTGTGCTATGTAATTTATTTTCCTTACCTTGTTCTTCTTGATTCTCTTCACTCTCTAATTCTTTGGCTGCAAAGATGTCTTTAATGGAAATTAGGTCATTTTTTAAGTGTTCTAGCTTCTCTCCATCCAGCGATGCTAAAAATGACTGAACCTGAAAAAAAGAAATAGGCCAGCATAACTGTCAACGTTTCCACTCATTAATAATGTTTATGTGCAGCTGTACCCAGTCTCCAATGGCCCAGGTGATTTGTAGGGTAATGCTGGATTGAATGTGGCTTTCGTTACCTATTAACCACACTCTTCAGCAGTTACCTAGCTCCTCAGTCTTACTTCAGGTTATATAAGCTTTCTCATTCTTAAAACAAGATCCATCCTTTATTGTGATCTTCTGTGTGGTAAGAGAGATACCGGATAGAAAATATATGACACAAGTACATATAGTAGATGCTAAGTAATGGTGGTGGTAGGTCTTCTATCAGAATAGGTAAAATTTTGACCACATTTTGACCTAACACTGTGTTCAAATATCAGTTCTTCACTTACAAATTATTGACCTTGGGTCATTTATTTAAACTTTTTACAATACAAGTTTCCTTATCTATGAAATGGGAACTGTATCTACCTTCTAATGTACTTAAAATACTTATAGCAATGCTCAATAAATTATATATACATGCATACATGTACATATATGTAAGTAAAAAGAGAAGTGTTACATAGTCACATGCAGATTTATGTGGATAGGATACTAAAGTGACAAAACTGGAGAAGAACTATTTTTATTTCCTGAGAGCTTGCAGCCTGGAGGAGGGAGGCCCATGCCAACTAATAATGGCCAGGACAGCTGTGAACCAAGGGCACAGGGGAGACATGGAGGAGCCTGCAGGTGCTCCATCTTGAGGAAGTGTTGCTTAGACCTATGTCACCCCAATTACTGTCTCCAGAACCCCTCTTTTGATACTATTCTCTGTCCCTGCTTAAAAATTGTTTGTACAGATGGCCAGCCATTCTCTGCAGACTAATTAGAATTTCACAAATGGTCAAAGGGCTTGGAATATCATACTGAAAGTGAAACATAACTGGAAAGTAGTGAAGTTGTAATTTTTTTATTCTGCAGGGCAAACTGGCAGCAGAGAAGCTGCAGTCCTCCTTGGCACATGCTTTAATATTCACCATGGGAGTGGATTAGCACAGCAGGATAAGACAGAGTGGTAGCCAGAGCATCTAGGATGCAGGACTCCATTTTCCTGGAAGGCCATGCACATCTCTAAGCATCATGCAACCTGCTCGAGGCTCTGGGAGGAGGGAGACTCAGCAGGAAGTCATCAACATAAAGCCCATTAGCGGTGGAGTTCAACAGGTAGAAGTAAGCAAGTCCTGCTTGATGGGTTCTGGCCCTGACCTTCATTTCAGCAGCTTGCACACTCAGCTTTTTCCTCCTAGTTCATTTCATTCTGCTACGGATACATGCACTGAATCTTTAGATGGGTCCAATAATAATTAATGCTGCACACCTCAATAAATGCTCCTGGATGCTGACTGTGTGCTCAGTACTATGCTACTTGCTGCTCAGGATACAAGGTAGCCAGTCTGCCTTAAAATTTTTTTCCTTAAAATATGTAGTGCTATTTTGATTTCTGCTTACTATTTTTAACATGGAATTGTGAGGCCAGTTGGCCAGAGGTGTACATGAGATGGTTATGCAGAGGTAAGGGACTTTTGGAGCCACAGGCCCATAATCTCCTGGAATGCATGGTTAGAGATTAAAGATAGCCTACAGGGCCACAGATTCAAGTAGGATCAAACACTGCCTTAAGGAATGAAAGCTCTAGACTTCCCCATACTCCAATTTATCATTCTTCCATTCTAGTCTTCCCCATACTCCGATTTATCATTTAGATTGTTTCCAAAAATCAGTGACTTAACAGACCTCTCTGACCTTCCTCCGTCCTTCCCCTAACCCGGACATGAGTTCTTGCCCAAATGCTTTTCATTTTTATTTTATTCTTGCTTCATGGTTCTGTCAATAAAAGGCCACAAGGGTTTAGCTTGGGTCGACATTTGAGGCTTTCCCACTCTGAGGGATCTTGGTTAATGGCAGCCCCTCTGGGCCCTGTTAGAGTATGGATTGGACATTGACTCTGAGTAATCCTTTGTTTCATCCTCTGGCATGGAGCTGCGTTTGTGAACTGTGACAAATGGGTGTAAGGCACATGTGAGAAATGTATAAGGAATAAGTTGGTGCAACTCAGTGCATGAGGACTGACCTCTCAAAGCCTGGCAAAGGAACAAGGACATCCAACTTCACATCCCAGTAAGGTAAGGGGACAGAGGCAGCCATGGAATAGCTAGTACGTCTCTGTGAGATCACAGGTTAGGCTTATCAGTCCAGAGGTCTTTTAGCTGTCCGACTGCTCAGTTAGCAGGGGCAGTTCATTTGTTCTCTTTGCTCTTTTATCTCTATTACATGGTATGGATCACATTTTACCCAAAATGGATGTCTCTTAAAGACATTTGGATGCAACATTTCTAAACCTCACTTTATTAAATTGTTGATTTTTATTTGACAACAATATCCATGTTTTCCTCTAATGGACAGCTTAGAGGTGGAGTGCTAGGAACATGTAGATCAGAAATTGAGGCAGTTATTAGATCCTGTAAAACATGTTATCTGGTATCTTTGTAAGGTCGTTATTCTATTCAATCTACTCAAGCAAAAAATGTTCCCCTCAAATGACTTCTTCCTCCTCTCTCATCTTTCTCTGAAACCCCTCTTCTGTCTCTGACTCTCTAACAGAACAAGAGAGATGGTGAGGGGGTACCCTCTAAAGTTACAGTATCGTATGCCAATTGGACTTATTTAAAAAAAATAGAAATAGAAAAAGAAAATAAAATAGAAGAAAAAAAGATAAAATACGAAAAGAAACAGAAAGACAAATAGGCTACGAAAAGGAAAATAAAAATAAAAAAAGAAGAGAAAACTAACAACAACAAAAGTCAAGCAAGCAAGTTAAACAAAATTGGGAAAAATGTATCAGGAAAAAGGGATCCACATGAGTACTTTTTACCAAGGTTCAAGCATATGCATACATGAGCCCAAAATTATAAAGCTAAAAAGAGCATCTCCAATCTGTCCTTTGATTTTCTTACTTCCTCTCTCTAGCTCTCTGAAAGTAAAAGGGCAGTCAGGTTCTTTGATGAGTAATTTAAATTTCTGTTTGGCAATCCAGTTAGGTTGGTTAATTTGTAGGTTTTGTCTTTGGAGGCTTGTTATGCTAGGGAGCGGAGCTCTACCCTGAACTCTTGGTTTTGATTGTCTTTCTGTCTTTGAGATGGTTGGGATTTATTTCTTGTCCTCCAGGGTGTTTCCCTTCTCCATGGCTGCTGAATTCTAGGACTGGTTTCCAGGGTGGTGAGTTCTCCCTTCCAGCTGACCTTCACTTATCTCTGTATCATATTCTTAAAAGAACAGTCTGGATTTGATCCTCAGACTCTCCAAAAATAAGTGTAAATGTTTAGTCCAAATTTATCAGACTTTCCACTCTTAGGCAGAACTAGAAATTAATTCACTTTTTTCTCCTTTTAGGAATGCTGCTTCAGGAGACTGACTGGATTTTATAGCACAGATATGTTCATTGATGAAACTAAAAATATTGTTAGGGATCTTTATGAATTTATTAACAGTTTTAAATAGAAATAGGTCTATTCTAATAAAATAAACTAGCAGCCTAAATCTCTTCTTAATAACGGTCTTTGCCTTCATAGATGTAAAAGGGTTTCTTCCTTCTGACTCATTACAAAAGATCTTTGCTCATTGATGACCTATAGGAAAAGTTCTGACTAGTCTTTTGAATTCCTCATTATACCTCTCTCCACAAAATTACAAAACTGCCATTGCTTGATTAACTGCCTTTATGTCACCACTGTAAACTCACTTGCCCATCCACCAGTTTCGAGTAACTAGATAGACCAACTCCTTTGTTATGGTTTGGGTTCGGATCCCCCACCCCATACAACCATGGAGATGGCTGAATCTAGTGTTTGTGATTGGTTTGTTGGCTAGTGCTGGGATTGGCAGCATGAGTGCTGTACCCACCTAGGGGTGGGTTTTCTCCATACAATGTAAGGGTGAGAAGGGCTTCTTTCTTTTGCCCTTTTGCTCCTGTCACTTTTGGCCACCATAAGCAGCTGCCGCTCAAGCCACACCACCCTGTCTTGGAGCCAGCAGAGTATGGACTGAAACCTCCAAAAACTGTAAGCTAAATAAACCTTTCCTTGCTTCACTTTGGGTGCCAGGTATTTTGTCTCAAGAGAAAAGTATCCAAGACACCATTTGACCACATGTATAAAACTACAGTCCTTTCTTTGTTCAGGACTCTGCCTTTGCACACAAGTCTGCTGAGCTGGTGTGCACCTAAATAAATCCTCCTGTTTCGTCTGTTGGTCTCTCCAGTCTCTTAAAACCTCACATTTTCTGGGACTTGCCTGGGACTGGAGAGGACAGTCTTTCTGTCTCCTTTGCCTATAGGCCTGGACACTCCAAGAGCACTGGTGCCACTAAGTGAGAAATAAACTCAGAAAGGGAACAGGCTCTCCTGCAGCATGGAGTCCCTACCTGTTAGCAGAATCTGAGGGAGTACAGGACAATTCTAGAACAGCATGCTATAGGACTATGGTAAAGTTTTGGGGACCAAGGAAGGACTTGTTACATAAGGGTGATGGGGAACCTGATCACCTCCTGGGGGCAGGGTACCAAGTAATCTGACCCAGGCAAATTCAGATGTAACCTATGCTGGGAAAATGAGCCAAAAATGGCTAAAACTGGCAGCCCAAGACAAGTGAATCAGCCAACAGGGTCCAGGCCATCTGAACTAGCTAATCCTGCAGCAAAACCAAACAGCCACTGGAAATGACAGTCCTGCTCTAGTCATTCCCAAAGTTGACCAGTCCATGCACAGCTGAAGCTTGAGGATCAGCATGGAGTTACAAGGACAACATAACTCTCCTTTTCTTTTTGTTATAATTCCCTCTTTGCCCCTGCTAGAAGAAAAGTCCCTAGTCATGTTTCCCCTGCATCTATACCACATAGTCAGGGAGCATCATAACAAGGACCCTGCTATATCATACCTATTATGAATGTACAGCGACACACGGGTACTCATAATCAAACCACCCACTCACTTTATGGCTCAGGAGATAACCAGCCCTACATCTGTTATGACCCCAAGTCTCCATCTTATGAAACCTGGTTTGAGGTCTTAAACAAAACTAAGGTTTCATCCAAATCATAAAGGGGCCATTTCTTTGTACTCTGATGCATGCCAAGCAACCTATCTAGACCCATCTGCAACCTCATGTGGAGGTCTATCATGGGAAAGTTATTATACAGACAGTCTCATATTCATATGTGCATCACGGAAAGGGACCAGCCATTACTGATGCCCTGCCCCACATCATGACAAGACTCCAAATGGTTCTACTGGCAATGTGTAATGTGGGCTACTAGCCCATTTGGCCTCAGACCCATTTGGCCCAATGATTCTGAGTCCTTGACTTGTTATATGAGCATATTCAGCAAGAGTTGGCTGAAAACATAGCCCCAAACCTTGATGTCTCTTCATGTTATGTCTGTGGGGGAACCAATGTGGGCACCAATGGCCATGGGAAGTGAGAGAATTGATGCCAGAAGACAACTTCACCCTACCCACATATTCCCCCAACCCCACATTCACTTACCCAAGCATCTGGTATTTAAAAATCTCTATCATTGGGAGGTTCTACATTGCTTGCTGTGGGAATGTCTTCACAGATTTGGTGGGAGAACTAACTTGCCTGGGGCAGTGATACTAATATGAGACTCCAGGGAAAACTTGTGGTGGGGAAAACAAAATAGTTTTCAATTATTCCACCCCAATTCATTCCCAGCCCTTTTAATTTTTTATTTTGAGATGCCCGGGCTAAGCTGTCCAGGTCAATCTAGATCTTGTGATCCTCATGCCTCTGCCTCCTTTGTAAAAAATTATCTTTCAACAGTTTTAACTAGTAGATTTTCATTGAAGCTCATGGATAACAAAAAGGAAATAAACACAGGCAGTAACTTGAAGCCTAATAACCCAGAGTAGAAAGGGTGCCCATATCCTTCTTGGCTCTTGGTTGTCTGTTATGTGGCCATGATGGTCTTTCTCAGATTAAGCAGGTATTGAGAATGACTCAGTCTTCCCCAAATCCTAATGCAAGACATCAAGGTGTATAGAGCATTTAAAAAAATCACTTTTCCAATCTGAGGCTCACTTCTAAGTTCAGCACCTGTCTGAGGACCTGCCTCTCCCTATGAACATCACCAGGATGATCCATGGCCTTCCTGGAAGGAGGTCCTGAGAGTACTGTACTCCCCGGTGGCCTCCCTTGGAAAACCTCAGAGGACAGTCAGGCTGACACACAAGTGAATGAGGTAGCAGTTTTATAGTACTAAGAATAGTGACTGAGTAAGTGCCATGTTGAGTACAGACAGAAAGACACAGATGCACATGCATGCCTGTGTGCATCACTGTATTTCCTTCTAAAAATCATCACCTAAGACAGGTGAGGTGCATGCCTGTAATCCCAGCACTGGGGGAGAGGGCTGAGGCAGGAGGACTGCCACAAGTTTGAGGCCAGCTTGGTCTGCATAGTGAATTTAAGGGCAGCCTGCACTGTTACTTATAAGGAGGCCCTGTCTTATCCTCACCCACCCAAATCATCTAATAGATGTGGTAGTACATGCCTGTAATCTCAATAGATGGAGGACTGAGGCCAGAAGATTGCAAGTTTGAGCCCAGCCTGAACAGTTTTGCAACTTAATGAGAGCCTGTCTCAAAAAAAAAAAAAAAAAAAAAAAAAAAAATCACCAAACGCTGAGGCTTCTATTAGTAACGTGTTGTTTTTCTGGAGCCACAGAGTTACAGTCTGACTCGGCAGGGTCATCAAAGAGGCTGTACAGGGACCACCCCCAAATAGAACTTTAATTTTCAGTGGATAACTGTCCTTTGTGATCTGGATATCCTAACAAGATGGCCAAATAAATAATAATTATAACTCATAAAGCAAAATGAATCAAATCCCCACAATCTAAAAGAAACAACAGTGGCTTTGTTTTCACTGGGTGACATGCAGACATGGGCTATACGGGATCTCTGGTCCAGGTACGATGTCACCAAAGGCAGGCAGAGGGCCCAGAGCACAGCGACCACCTTTTAGAACAGCCACTTATACCACAAGGGGCAGAGGTGGTATCTTGAACATGTGCTGGGCCCTCCTGGAGCTTTGGTGGAATACCAGCTTGGCACAGGACAGATGGAAAATTAATTACATGAGCTTGCAGGGTCATTGGGCTGTATCACATTTATAACTTTAGCTCAAGAATAACAAGGCTCCAATAAGGTAGTATTTTCATTTTCCCTGTTTCTTTCAGATTTAAGAAAACACACCAGTAAGCACACTCTTACAAATGACAGTGAAGATGTACCTTGCTTTCACTTTCATTGGACAGAATTTCCAGGGCTTCCAGGTGGGACAAACCTTGGTATTCATCAAACAGCATCCCGTAGTGTGGAGTTCTCTCCACTGTGAGCTGTTGTGCCAGCCTCTGCTTCTCCTTCTCCTTGGCTTCCCTTAACATCTGCAGAAACACACAATGCTGTGCATCAGACATATGCTTAGAGCTGTTTCCTGTGTGAAACATGGAGAGGAGGGCTGTAGAGGGCTGAGTTTGTAAATGGGAAAGGTAGCTTTTGGCTACTTTGAAGTTTCTAAAATGTTATTTTTTGATTGATGTCATTGATGCAATATTCCATTTTGAATTTTGTACTTTCATTATGTGGAAAACAAAAATAAGTAAAGCTTCTATGTCCAGGAATAACAGACTGGAAATGAGTGTATCAAAAGCGTCATCCTGGTTTCCACTTAAGTGTTTCCCATAAGTGGTCGATTTTCTTATTTTCTAAGATGCAGCCATTTTCTATACTGAGCAAGTTTTAAGCACAGTTGGTGTCTTAGTTACTTTTCTCTCCTTGCTGAGACAAAATACCCAACATCCAAAGTGAAAGGGGGAAAGGTTTATTTAGCTCACAGTTGTAGGGGTCTCAGTCCATAATCGGCTGGCTCTGAGGCAGGCTGGCTTGGCAGACAAGCATTGCAGAAGAGAAATAGTTCATGGTGGGTGGACAGTAGTAAAGCAAGCAAGGGACAAGATAAGCCTTTTTCTGTCCAGCAGAAATAAGCTGGTCTGATTTTCTGTTAGATTATTTTAAAACTTTTGTTCAATGAAAAGGATAAAGGCTTGCTTGCTTTTGCTGTATTCTACCCACCATGAACTGTTTCTTCTCTGTGCTGCCCCATTGCCATGCTACTCTGCCTTGGAGCAGCCAATCATGGACTGAAACTTCTGTAAAATGTGAGCCAAAATAAATTTTTTTCCTTTAACTTTGACCAAAAAAACACAACAAAAACAAAAAAACAAAACAAAGAAAAGAATAAAAAAACTCATAATGGATTTATCACTACATATTGAATAGAAACAAGCTAACAGATGCTCAGACAAATCTCCAGAAGTATGGCTGAACCGAATTCCTGTTCCCATTAATAATGTTTCTCCCATTATTATTTTGTTGTTTAAATAAAGACAACAAAGCAAACACAAGTCTATCAGTCAGTCCTAATTTTCTGTGCTTGCCTTCTTTGATTCTAAGCATCTTTAATTTGATTTCTCATTAAGTGTACTGGGGTATTAAGTTTATAGCATCCCTTAATACCTGTGGTGAGCACCATAAATACTCTGGCCAACACCACAAGGACACAGGGAAGATCACTCAAGAATAGAGCTTGGTGTTTATCATGTGCCAAGAAAACAATCAGCCTCCTTCTCCTTTTGGGTTTTTGAGGTTGTTAGCCAAGAACCCACTGTGCTGCAGAAAGATTTCTCTCTCTTGTCTATCTTTAGGGTGAAATTAATACAGCTCTGAATTTTAAAGTTACCAAAACAATTTAATGAAACCACTTTGAGAAATTTTAATACTTGCAATATAACTCAACTACCCACATTGATCTCAGGGCTTGGTGGTGGGAACATAAAAAAGCAAAATGACTCTGGGATTGCTTTTTTTCTACACCAGCTTCCATCTCTAAATTTGTACTGTGGGAAAGAGGAAAAAAGAGATGAAATGGAAAGTTGAGAGGAAACATCATGCTAGAGTGATCAGGATTCACTCAAAAAGTAGGGAGTGGAACCAAAGGATGCTGGCTCTATTTTCCCTCTGGAAAACAAATGGAGATGGATTTCAATAGCCTGGAGGAATTCTGGCATGGAAAAATTCCTGCCACAGGGAAGCCATAGAGACTTAAATCAGTGGAATTTAAGAGTTATGCAGTCCCTGAGTTATTTAGAGCATATTCCCTGCAGTGCTGAGATAGACTGTGTGACAGGATTTAGACAGTGCATGTATGAACATTTCAGGCTTGTATAGCACTATGTTTTTGCTATAGTTTGGATTTGAAGTGTCCTCCAAAAACTCAGGAGTTAAAGGTTTGGTCACCAACCTGTGGTGACCAAGTGGTAGAACTTTTAGGAGGCAGGGCTGGTGAAGGAAGTGAGGGGTGTGGGGGTGTGGCCTTGAAGGAGATATTGAGACTCCAGCCCCTTTTTTTCTTTGTTTCTTGGCTGCATGAGGTGACCAGCATTTAAAGCATATGCCCCTTGCAATGAGGCACTGCCCAAAGCAATAGAATTAGCTACTTATGGATGGAAACCTCTAAAACCATAAGCCAATATCAACCTTTCCCCTATTTATTTATTTATTTATTTAGCAGTACTAGGCATTAAACATAGGGCTTTTACACTGAGATATACTCCCAATCCTTTTTTTTAATGTTCTGTATTTAAGACAGTCTTGCCCAGGGTGGGCTCAACTTGTAATCTGCCTTTCCTGCTTTTAAGTTATCTTGTCTTAAGTTATCTTGTCTGTTTTGTCACAGTGTCAGAAAGCTGACTAGCACAGTGTCTCTTGTGTGTAAGGGGAAAATATAACGGATCTTCTTGGGTGATGGCAGCTTCATCCTTTTAGTTGCTCCAAAGACCCTGGAGCCATTCCTGACATGCCTTTTACCTCACAACCTATACTTGCTCCATCAGAAAATTGGGATCCATCTTAAAATGATACTCAGGATCAGTCATTCATCACCATCTACAGAGTCTCCATACTGTTCTGAGCACCCATTTCTATTGTCTGGATTTCATCAATTGCTCCTTGGGGTGGGTGTGTGAGTGGAGTGAACCCTGTGGTTGAACCTCCTTCTCCAGGGAGCATAAGGATCAAGGGTTCCAGCTGCTGGACTTGGAAATCCAGTCTTTGGCCTGCCAGGCTCCTCTCTGCAAGTCCCTCAGAAACTTGGGACCAAGGATGACCTGTTCCTGGGAGGCTGGGAGCTCCATCACCAACAGATTCTTTTGAAAAAATAGTTGTACATTTACCAGGCACAGTGTGATACATTGATACATAAGTGCAAGTAGAGTGATCAAATCAGGGATAACTGCATAACTAGCATAACTGTCACCTCAAATACGTTTTGTTTCTTTGTGTTGAGAGCCTGGGAACTCCCCTCACCTAGCTCTTTATAAAATTTGTATGTTGTGGTAAACTTAGGTTTCCTACTGCTGTCAGTAGACTTTGCCTGAAGGACTCTACCAAGGCTTTGCCCAACCTTCCTTAAGCAGCATGTCATCTGGACACTCCCACCTCTCTTCTCCCCTTCTCCCTTTATGGGGGTTAAACCTGCATCTTGGTCTAATGGTTCTCCCAGTCTTTCTAAGCCCCTGCCTGCTTTTTTGCACACAAGTGCCTTCCCTAGTAGCACCCTTGCATATTGCAGCCCATCTTGACATCCGTTTCTGGGAGGAATTAGAGTGACACACCCTCTAACAGTCTTGCTGCTCATCTCTCCTTCTCTCTAGTCTATTTTCAACACAGTAATTGCAGCGATCATTTTAAAGCATAAGCCAGTTTTGGTCATTCCTCTTCTGCAAATGCTGCAACAGTTTTATAGAACTGAAGGTCTTTTGCAGATGCCCTCTATGATTTGCCTTCATCTGTGCTCAGCACCACTCTGGCCCCACCCTCAACAGTGCTTTCACATAATGTGATAGCCGTGCTGATTCCTCCCAGAAGCTCCTGACTCAGGGCCTTTGCTTGAGCTTCTCCCTCTGCCTGGAATGTGTTTCAACCAGGTGTCTGCACAGTCAGCCCTGTCCTTCAGGTCATTGCTCAATGTCACTGTCTCCATGAATGTCCCATGTCTCTGCTGTCTCCTGTCATAGTCACTATTTATCTTATCCCTCTCTCCCACATTCTTCCTGCTCTGCAGCACTCAACATCTACTAAAATACTAAGTAATTTTTATTATCTGTTTGTCTCTGCCAGAACAAAAGCTCCTTAAAGTTTTTACTCATTTTGGCTACCAACAAATAGTGCTTGGCACAGTATAGACAGTAAAATGCATTTGTGAAATGAGTGAGTAGATGAAGAATGAGTGAGAATTTACTGCCTGGGAAGAGGCAAAGTCAGTGATGTGGCTGTAAAGTCAGGAGCATTGTGGTGACCTACTGAGCTGCTTGGGTGTGTTCCAAAATGTCTGTGCCGCATTTGCCACAATGGCTCAGATGTGAACAAACATTGCAGGCTACTATTGAGGTTCCTCAGTGACACATTTCTCTGAGTGGTGCACCTTTTAATAACAGACTGAATGCAGTTACGATTGAAAATTGTGAAGGCTGGCCCTGAAGCAAGGCCAGCAGATTGCTGTAGCTGCTGGTTTCAAACAGGAGCCTAAAGAGAATTCTTTCTGTGGTCTGTTGGCCATTTCAGAACTTTGGAAATGGAATGGTCAATTCATCAGAAAGAAATAGCAGGTGAGTATGGCAGACTTTAGGGGGCCTGCAGGGGACAGACCCTGGCACATCGGGACCTGCACTGTGTGGTTGACTCGGGGTGCCAGGAGAACAAGGAACTCCTCCTCTCTCTGGGGGGCGGCTGAGAATGTGGCAGACTTTCGGCAGCCTGAAGGAGAGAAACCCTGGCACATCAGGACCTGCACCATGCGGATGACTTGGGGTGCCGGGAGAACAAGGAACTCTTCCTGTCTCTGGGGGGGGGGCTGTGATCCTGCCTGTGTGTGGGCTGAGAATCAGACATCTCATGTTGTCCTGTCCCCCATCCCAAGTCCCCCCTCCCCCTCCCCCCTGCCTAGCAAGTGGGAGCCAGTGAACTACACATCTTGTGAAAAGATTGGCTATGTTATTTAGTATGAGCTCTCCATATGCAAGGATAAGGACAACCATTTGGAAGAAAACAAGAGACAATATGACAGATAGTGAAGATCTCTGGTTGTCTAGCTTTGAAATTTATGCTTTCTTATTCCCATTCTGTTCTGTTTTGTTGTGTTTAATTTTACTCCCTTTTAAAATAAAATTAAAAAATTTAAAAAAAAAGAAAATTGTGAAGGCAGCATAAAAATGATGATAATCCAATAAACTAACCCAGTACAATTCTTCATTTTATAGGCAAAAAGCCTTGGTTAGCCAGTTTGTAGACTCAGTCCCATTTCCTCTTACTTTGCCACTGTCTTAACTGAAACAAAATGTGCACATCCTTCTGAATAAATGTATACACACACATACATGTTTGAATCAGATTCTATTCTAAGAAACTCACTGAAGGCCATGCAATTAATAAGTAGTAGAGCTGGAATACATACAATGGCATAAATAGTATAATCCTTAAGCAATTCTTAAATTAATGAATTAAAATACAAAACAGTGAGACGAGTATTATGATATCTATTATGGCTTGTGTCTAGAAGTCTTCTCAAAGCTTCATGCAGTCATAGTGGGGCTTTTTCAGAGGTGGCTGGATCTGGAGTATGTCACACTGGAACTGATTCATGATACAAAGCTAGGATCAAGGGTACTAGTATGAAAGGTGTGAGTGCTATACTCTCTAAGTAGTCTGGATAAGATATAAGGAATAGAAAGAGCTGTGGTCAACCTTTGTTTTTTGCTACCTTCTGCCCACCATGAACTATGTCTCCTCTGTGATGGCTGTCTGCCATGCCACCCTGTTTGGAGCTAGCTGATTATGGATTAAAACTCTATAAACTGTTAGCTAAATAAAACTTTTCTCCTTTAAGTTTGGGTGTCAGGTATTTTGTCTCAGCAATGAAAAGTAACTAAGACACAATTTGGTACTGAGCATGGAGTTATTGTTATGACTATACCTCACTATGTAGTTCAGGATTCTTTGGTACTGGCTTGTAGGAAGAGTTTGGAAAGGCTTGGAGATGCTGGCTGAAAAAGTGGAGCTGAAACACCTGAGGCTGTACTTGATGGGAGATTCTGGTCTAGAGCTATGAAGACCAAATGCTGATAGTAATGCTGCTGGTACCGATCAGGCTTGGGAGGTGTCTGCTGGGAAGAAAGACTATTTTGGCTGCTGGACTCTAGATGATGTGAGTTATGGCTTGGCAGAAAGTTTGACTGCATTTTGCTCAGGTACAGAGTCTTTGCCTGAGACTGGAATTAAGGGTAGTAGACTAATTAATCTTGCAGAAGAAATTTCAAGGCAGTCTCACTGGGTGTGTCAGTACATGCCTGTAATCCCTGAATTTGGGAGGCTGAAGCAGGAAGATCACTGTGAATTTGAGGCCAAAGTGAGTTCAAGGTCAGCCTGAACTGCATAGTGAAAGAAAGTGAAAGCCTCAAAAAAAAAAAAAAGAAGGAAATTAAAAAAGAAAAGAAATGGAAATTTCAAGGCAGACTAATGTTGAAGTGGTGGCATCATTACTGTTGGGGGTTTTTAGCCAGATTTATTTTGAGAATCAAGAGCAAAGAGCCCAGCAGAATGATTCAAAGTGTTGTCAATTTGGTCAGAAAGGAAGCTCCAGTAAAGCTGTGGACTGAAAAGATAGAGCAGAGGAGATCTTGATTGTTGAGAAGGAACAGGAGAATAGAGCAGATGGCCCAAGGGCATCTCAAGAAGCAGCAAGTCTCCACCTTTTGCAGTCTCAAAATTGTACAAGTAAAAGGCTTTGTGTGGAGAACAGAGCCACAGAGCACCATGTTCTAGCATAGCAGTGGCTTAGGTAAGTTGTTCCTTGGGATTTGGTTCATAGGCACTTGACCCTTCTAGCCAAGACAGAAGGAAGCCTGGCTATTGCTCTAACTGGCAGCAAACCTTGGCATCATCCACATGGTACTAGTGTTAGGTGCATGCAGAATGCAAGAATTGTGGGGTCAGGAAGGCTTCTACCAATACCTCAGAAAAAAGCCTCAGAGGCCAGGAAGTGTGCCCCTGAGAGGTCAGTGTGTGAAGCTGGGTGAAGCCAAAGGTGCAGTGGAGACCCCAGAAGTTTGGAGAAGCAAGGAGCATGATTGCCTGAGAAAAACTGCAAGGAGGGAGCTGAGCTGGCCTCAGACAGAAGCCATGGGAGCTACAACCATTGGAAGTGCTGTAGGGACAGAGCTACCTAAGACCTTTGGAAATCACAACTTGCCACAGATTGTTGGGCATGCTGGAAATGGACCTGTGGGAACTAATGTTTGCCCTGATGGATTTTGGTCTTGCTTTGTTCCCATTCCTTGCTACCCCACTGTTTTTAACTTTGGAATAGAAATGTCTCTCTTGTGCCACTGAATGTTGAAAGTGTTTTACTTTCTTTTCATTTGCATAGGTTCTTGCAGCTAAGAGTTTGCCTTAAATCTCAGAGGAGATTTTGGACTTGGACTTTTCAGCAGTGCTCAAACTGTTAGGACTTTGGCAACTTTTGAAGATGAACTAAATGCCTTTTGCATAAAGAGATGTATATGAGTCTTTGGTGGGGCCAGAGATGGAATGTTATGACTTGTGTCTAAATATTCCCTCAAACCCTCATGCAGTTGTGGCAGGGGGTCTTTTTAGAGATATCTTGATCTACTGTGTATTATGCTGGGATTGATTCATGGTGTAATGCTAAGATCAACTGCATGAAGATTACGGGTGTGAGTGTTACTTGCCCTAAGTAGTCTAGATAAAATATAAGGGATAGAAAGAGCTGTAGTTATCCTTGCTGCTTTGCCACCTTCTGCCCACCATGATTGTTTCTCCTCTGCCATGCTACCCTGCCATGGAGTCAGCTGATTATGGACTAAAACTTCTACAAACTGTGAGCTAAATAAATGTCTCCTCCTTTTAGTCTGAGTGTCAGGTATTTTGTCCCAGCAATGAGAAAAGTAAATAAGACAATATTTGTACATTCATGTACCTAAGCATCTATACATCTATATGTTTATGTACACAAACATATGCATATATGTCTATTTGTATGAGAACTGAAAACACATATAATAAATTATTAACAGTGATGGTCTCCTTTGAGGAATTAAAAGGCTGGGGAAAGGGGTGTGTCAGAAACTCAATTTTTGGTCAGTGGCATAAAGCCCTGCTTGGCAAGCACAAGGTTCTGAGTTCAATTACCGATACCAAAACAAACAAATAAAAAGAAACTCAATTTTCACTTTCTATTCTTTTTATGCCATTTGAATTTGAACATGTGTTTTAAATGGCCTTTTAAAAAAGAGGCATAAAAATCTATTTGCTTTCTCGACTGAAAGAAGAAAAATGCAAAAGTATATAGTCCAACCTGGGACAAGGAAACGGTTCTCTCCATGAGTGTCTTAGTCCGCTTAAATCCTGGATCACTTTCTGCAAGTACATTCATGGTTTTCTTGCCGATGAATTCCAAAGCATCAAGGCCTCCAGTTAAGACGCTTTTGCCCTGCAGATGAGACAACTGCATGCGATTAGTTTTTCTACAATTTGTTGTTTTGCAGCGGTCAGCAACTCCTAGGTAACTGGCACTATCTTCAAATATTAAAATCAATATAAAGCCATAATTTTTTCTCATCAGATTTGTCATCCATTTAATCCTATTTTATTTTCCCTGGAAAATAATATGTTATGTAATTTGTATGGTATGCACTGTTATTAAAAAATGATGCTTAGGAAAACCAAAGCACATTAGGAATTAATTTTATTAGCTCTGTGCAGACAATGCAGATGTATGTAAGCTGTAAAATTAGCAGAGATTCCATTGCTGATTTTGTTTAAAAACAGTTTAACCTAAGTACCAGAATTTCTTGGATTAGTTTATTAAAATGTCAAACACTCCTGCTAATTTAGGAAATCCTTTAATGTAGAACCCTGGAGTATGGGGCCCTCGGGCTGTTTCAGATGACTCATACACTTTCACAAATGAGCAAGAGCCACAATAATTAATATATTAATGAAATGAGACAGGCTGATTTCCATGTGCTGTTATACAGTTATCACTATGAAAATTCTATTGTCAAACACTGTTTCTTTTTAAAAAACTAACACAACTAAGAGTTGTATAATCTGTTTAAGGGAACAGAACTGGATGCATTTCTCTGAAACCATTTCTGTACATAGGCCCCAACTATGTCACTGTAATTACAATCTGCATTATTCTGTATTTTCCCCACCTTATGTAAAAATTATTTTATTTTTATATTATTGTCTACATACATTTTCTAATCTTCACAATTACCATTTAAATAGCAACATTCAACTTTACTGAAATAATATATTTTATTAATCATTTTCACCTTGGACATTCAGCCTTTTTTTCAGATATGTGAGCCAATCAATAATCATGCTATAAAACAGATTTAAAAATGCACAGCTAGGTAAGGTGATGCATTCACATAATCCCAGCATTCTGGGAGGCTGAGGCAGGAGTCTTATGTTCAAGTCCAACTTTGGCAACTTAGTGACATAATGGGATCTCATTTCAAAATGTAAAATGAAAAACAAACAAAAAGGGTTGGGGATGTAGGTCAGTGCAAAGGCCCTGGGTTCAATCCCCAGGATGAGGAGGACAAAGGAAACAGATATTTATCAGTTAAAAAAGAAAAAATCCTGGGTTGGTAGTGTGGCTATGTTGTAGAACACTTGCCTAGCACCTGTGTGTGAGGCCTTGAGTTTGATTTCCAGCACCACTAAAAAAAAAAAATCAATTTAAATTAAAATAAATCACAAAAAGAGAGGCATTAACTTTAGCATTATTCAAGGAAGGGAGAGAGTAGGAATTAGAACATAGGAATGGGGAAGGAACGTGGATCTTAGTTATCTGGAAACATTTCAGAAATATATTGGGTATTACCCCTGGCTCACTACTGGTCCTTATTTATTTGAATGGTTTTATTTATTTATTTTTAAATTGAGGGTTAGAGAGATAAAACCAGCCAGAAAAAACCAGTTGTCCCAGCTCTTCCAGAAAGTATTTTCTCCCCCAACCAGGAACTGTCCTTGTAGCAGTTGGAAAGTGTTAAACCAGGTTGAAAAATATACTTTCTAAATAGCTCCTTTCTTTTAAACACAAACTGTATTTCATGTTGCCCTTATTATTTTGGACCCAAGGTTACACCGACTCTGCAGCAGAAAGTATAACAAAACCCTAATCCAAAGTCATGAGTAAGGCCATCTTTTCTCTGATGTATCTAGGTCACTGGCAAACAGGGACATCAAAAGCAGGCAGACACCAGGGAAAACAGGAAGCAGCTTTCCACTCACAGTGTTCTGAACCACATTGGTGAGGGCGGAGAGCACACCCCGAGAGCCAGAGCCGGGTGGAGGAGAGGCGGGGGTGCTTCCTGCAGGGTCTTGATCTGTAGCCACATCTGTCACGTGAAAAAAAGAATCCTGTTAGAGTTCATGATGCTGATGTGAACTTAGGAACCAAATAACGTGTGTGCAGTGTAACGGAACCAAGAATGCCCACGGTCAATGTGACACTCACTTTCAGGGACTCCGTTTTCAGCATCAGATTGGGCCCCTTCAGAAGATCCAGAATTTACGCTGTGAATCCGTAGGGTTGCCCCGGCCTTTTCCTTGACTGCCGTTAATCCATGACCTGTCAGAAATAAATACAGGGTTCACATACACTAGAAATTCATGGGCTGGGGTGCAGTTCAGTGGTACAGAGCTTGCCTAGCACACCCAAAGCTCTGGTTAGATTACTAGAACAACAAAAAAGAAAAGATAAAAATTCACAAGCTGCAAATTCTCTGACTAATCTTACAAGGCTCTGTGAAGTTGCAGATGTTTGTCTTGATCTTAACTGAATGAAAGTAGTTAAAACAGAGACTTCGGATGGTTGAGTGGCCCCAGGAAGTTACCTTGTTTCTCTGTGAATATTTTCTTACTGGGTCTCTGTGAGGAGCAAATGATAAACTCAGGGGCCACAGGAAGAAATGGTGAATGCTTAAATATAAAAAGCTTATTACAGTAAAATATACATGGCTAAGAATGATGGGGTAAGTGTGTTCAAAGTGAGAGGTGGTATTTTGAGGAGAATTAATGGCAATGTGTCTTTCACTGTAATACATTTTAAAAAACAGCCAGTGTGTTTTTAAAAATCACACTTCATATATATAAAGGAATCCCAGATGTTTTATTTTTCTGTTTCTCATTAAGAGGCTTGTCTGCCTCTTAACCTAGGATTCCAAACTCAAGACAGTGTCTTTGAGTGGTGTGCCTGACTTACCCTGTTGACTCAGTGTCTTCCAGCAGATACACACATCATTCAGTTTTTGGTTCCATGTGGGTTTGATTCCTAGTGCACTGTAAATGCTCAATTAGTACTGGCTGAACTGAAATCAGTTGAGCCCAGTATTTTCCTTCTACGTGTCAGTTAGTCCAATGGGTCTGAGCTAACATCTCCACATCAAAAGGCAAGTTAGTGAAAACCAGAAAGGTCACCGACAGCTGCTAATTGTCTTGGGCAGTAATGGTCCAAGTCAGGCTTAAGGGCACAGGTTTTACTTTATTAGTGCAGGGCAATACCTGTGTCCCCTGAGCCCAGCATAGTGGGAATTCAACGCCCATGGGTGAATGTCGAGTGGACCTTCCCACTCACACTGAACAAAATCCAGTGCTTGACTTAAAAGAGCAATTGTCCTGTCTGTATTTTATTCTGCAGAGATTTCCTCTCCAGGTCCCAGATGGTGTGGAGCCTTTCTGAGTCCTGGGCCTGATGATGAAGGAATGAACAGCCTCTGCCTGGTCCCAGTGGCTGTATGAACTCTGAAAAACCATGCTCCCCACCTCATACCCAGGCAGAAAATGGGATTTTGCCAGAGGCCTCACAAGTCTGCAGCAATGTTAATACATGGGGGGAAAGTCCCAAGTCACAGCAGGACTCAAGGGCTTAATAAAATCACATAGAATCAGAATGTGCTTGAAATGACCAGTTGCTTATGCCCTAAATAAGATAAAGACATGGATGAATCCAAACCCAGAGTAATATTGCAGTTGTAACTTTATTTATCAGAGGAATGTTAATACCAATTATATCCAGTGAAAATTACCTGTCACTATACATTACCTAGAAAACTGTGTAACTTAAAAAACATCATTTGCAGCTTTAATTACAAGTATAAATAATTTTTTACTTATATACAGGTCATTAGACACAGTTCAAACTCATGCCCAAGTTCCTTGAAAAAATAAATGGCTAAACCTAAGACCTGAATGAATTCTTTCTGGCTTCCAATGAATTCTGAGTATTTCAGCGAAAACTTACTGAAATTTCATTCACACATGTAAGTTATGGGATCATCTCATTCACTTACATATTAAATCTACATTCCTTAACATTTTAAGAAAGCATACGTATTTTCAAAAGGGAAAATGTACATCCAAGTCTCAACCCACGATTCTCATCTAGATTCCTGAGAGCCAAAACCAAGGAATAAATGAGTTCAAAGGGGTGTGGAGGCACCATCTGTTTAAACCATCAGAAAGGTGACTGTACCTCCCTCCCCAAGACCATTTTGGAGTTTAATTAACCTCATAGTCATTGCCTCCTCTTTCACCTTCTCCACTCCTGAAAACTGAGGGTCCTACTGGGGGTTCTCTGCAAGAACAGCAGTTTCTCATCATCTCAGAACACAAACGGTCATGAATATCTGTGCATCAGCTGCTTCTGGAATAAACATTCTGTCCATGGAAGGAAGTGCCATTTTTATGTGCATAAAACAGTGTGTCTATTTGACAGACACGAAAACAGGCTACTAGTACAACTGTATCTGCCAGTTTCTTTTTCTAAATGTTTTTGTTAGTAAAAGCACATTTTTCACTGCATTCTAGTAGAAATATTAAGTTAAGCTTTGTCATTTTTCATAGCTAAGGTTTGCACGCTAATGCCACACCCTACTTTGAGAAGTAACTTCTAAAACTTTACTGAGTGTGACATCTAGTGCCCAGAACAAGAAAATAGTAGTATGGAGTCATGCTAACTTTTGACGGGGAGTGATTCATTTCCAGGGAAATTCACTCCTCTATTAGTAGGAGAAAAATAATAAATATGAATAATATTCGAGGGTAAAGTTCAAGAAGTTTCTTCATGTTACCACAAACCTTAAGTATCCTCAAAACAAAATCCCTCTTAATTTCATGGACTAAAGATGGAATATCCTTTCCTTTTGTGATTGCAGTAAAATGCGAGTACTGCAAAGTATAACAAGAGTGTTATATAAATGCTATGATACTGTAGCATTTTAAAACAAATGTTAAATGATTGGCTGGTGTTTCATTTGTCACCTATACTGTAATGGAAAATGTCTTAAACTTAGGAGTCTTGAGTCTTGTGAAGGAATTCTGGTTACACGGTTTATTAGCTCTGCAGTGTTGGTGAGCTAGGTAACCTCTCTCAATCTTTGTAGCTGCATCTTTTCTGAAAGGTTTGTAACATCTACTCTCCAGGAGTTCACAAGTGAAACCTTAGCCGTAGACTTATTGAGTGCCTACTATGTTCCAGGAAATGCACTAAATATTTTCAGTGTAAATTACCCTATTTAATGTTCTCAACAACCTTATGAAGTAAGGGATATTACTATTCATACCCATCCCACAACTGTGAAAACTGAGATCTACTGAGGTAAAATCACTTACTGGGGCTCCCACAACTAACAAGTGACAGGCAGGATTCCAGCTCATGTACAATCACCATGTTATACTGAGAAAGTTTTATATGTCATTTAAGTCTTGTTTCTGGAACGTCTTAGATCCTTGCTCAGGAGCGTCCTCATTTTTAAAACACCGTTTTATTCTAAAATGAGCTCAATTTACCTTACCTTGGCCATAGAGCAAGGTGAAGGTCACCTACTGTGGAACCTTAAGCTGGCCCTCCTCTCGCAGCCCTGCCTTGGAGGACACAGCTTGATACTTTACAATCATCCTTGTCTCGTGCCAGCCTTGCAGTGTGATCTTACACATCAGTTCGGTTTCTACTTGGAAAAGCATTATTACTTCACTAAGCCCTCATCTTGTGAACTCTACCAAGATCAGAGACCTTTGAAGGGAAAGCTGAAATAATTTGCTGGTGATGAGAGTTTTCTCTAACCCAGAGGTAAACAGGGAGTGAAAGCAATTCTTCAAAGCAACCTTGCTGGCTGGGTAGCTGCTGGTGGGTGTTTCCTATTGAGCTCATCTGCTAATAGACTAAGAAGGGTATCAGCTAAGATATTAGGAGAGGTCTCCCTTTCAGACTGCTTTATTTTTAACACAACATTTACTTTTTTAAAAAAGTGAAAATTGAAAACAAACAAACAAACAACCCCCCTCTAATATCATTTCCCCGACATATCTGGTTGGATTTTTCTCGCAATTTTTTGTGGCAACATGTACAAAACATAAAATTTACCACCATAACTGTTCTTAAGCATATGGTTCAGTGGTTCCAAATACATTCATAATGTCTGGTGACTATTACCACCATCCATCCTCAGAATTCCTTTGTATCTTGTAAAACTGAGAGTCTACGCCTATTACACAGTAACTCCCCATCCCCTCCTCGGAGCAGACCCTGGCGGCCACTATCCCACTTTGATGATTTCGTGAGGTCCATCCAAAGTCACAGACACACAAACACTGTTCGGTTCTGCTAGTACCTCACATAAGTGGAATTGTATAGTATTTGTATTTTTGTGACTGGCTGATTTTACTTAGCATAATGTCTAAGTTTCATTCATATTTAGCATAAGTCAGCCAAAATTTCCTTCCTTTTTAAGGTTGTGTGATATTCAATACCACTTTTTGTGTAGATTCATCTGTCAATAGATGTTTGAGTTGCTTCCATGTGTTAGCTATTGTGAATAGTGGTGCTATGAACAGTGTAACAAACATCTCTTGAAGATACTACTTTCAATTTGGGGGTTATGCATCTAAGAGTGGAATTTCTGGTTATATAATAATTCTATCTTTAAGCTTTTGAGGAACTTTCATACTGTTTTCTACAGCGGATTCTTACCACAGCATATGAGGGTTCCAATGTCCAACGACCTTATCACACTTATTTTTGCTTTTTTAAAAAAATAATTGTCATGGTGGGAAGTGGTATCACATTGTGGGTTTGATCTGCTATTCTCTGATGATTAGTGAGATTGAGCATCTTCCTATGTGCTTATTTATAAAATAAAAACATAATATTTACAAATACATTATACATTTATATTAAAAATATATTATACATTTCTATAATACAAAGCATTATAAAAATCCAAACAACAAAACGTAGACCAGACTTTTTCTACCTGGGCAACTTCCAGAGACGTAACAGGCAACACAATCTATGAACTTACAAGGGACTACAGAAATAATTAAGACCCGACAAAAACTGTTGGCTTTAAAAAACAAGAAAGAAAACGGCAAATGAGAAATTTATACCTACATAGGTAAATTTATACCTATTCAAATTGTAATATTGTCAGCTGGTCAACTGTCACTCAAACTTGACTCATACAGATATATAAATAATAGTTAATAAAAGAGTATGAGCTTACTTTAATATATTTCCTGTGATATAGAAGGAACCTACAAAATGAGGAGTGCTTGGAGCTTTTAAAAGACTTTGAGTAGATCTCTCTCGCCTTCTTTATAAAAATAAAAAAAGAATTTATTTCTTATGATTTCCTTTGGGAAAAAAAAGCATATGCCTACATACAAGTGCTCTGGACCTGGCCATACACAGGAGAAATCTCGGCACAGGTGGATGCTGGGATGCTGTGCAGGGTCTCGGGTCGCAGGGCTCACCTTCCCGATGCTGGGAGCATCATCTACTGACAGCTCTCTATAGAATGTTTTCCTGGAATCGCCCTTGACCAAGGCAGCTGGGTTCCCAGACTATGCTACAATGACTGATCAATGAGGGCAGTTGGTGATACAAAGGCCCTGTTCTATGCACTAATGGGGATTTCTCTGGAGAGTCACCCAAAACCCTAAGCTTATGATGGAATAGGCTGAGTTCTCTGCTGTGGGGGTGCTTCTCCCTTGGTCCCATTCTTTTTCCCAATCTGTTGCTCTCTTGCAGGCTTATTCCTGAGAGTGCATCACAGTGAAACTCTAGCACATAACCTCTACCTCAGTCTCTGTTCTGAGAATCAAACCTAGAACTATGATCTACTAACTTTTTTACTGGTTGCACAATGTTCCACTGAATGGATAGATTACATTTGAAAAGCTCTTTATGGATAGATACGTTGGTTGCTTCAAGTTTCTTATATGTAATGAACCGTTTCACCTTCTCCAGATCCTTTCAAATACCACCTCACCAATGTCTACCCTCACCACCCTCTTTAAAACTAAGCTGCACTTCTGACTCTTATTTTCCTGTTGTACTTTGTATATTTTATAGAGTACCATCTTTTGACAATCTACATAGTTTTTCTATTCATTACATATACTGTTTATTGTTTATCTTCTTCCACTAGCAAGAACCCTTATTGGGGACAGGACTTTGTCTCATTTGCTTATTGCTTTATCTCAAATGCCTATAATAGGCTTCCACATTGAACACCCGTGTGGGTGTATATTAATGAACTTTTGCAAAACCAAAACAATGTGACTCCTGGGCTAGAAAGTGTGAACACTTGAAGATTTATAGTGATTATTGCTCTTCTAAAAGTCTGTACCAATCAATATACACTCCTCCTTGGGTGAGTTTTAGAAATGCAGCAATTAAAAAGCCTAGATTACATTTTAGATTCTATCAATGAATTTAAGATTGTGAAGAACTGTTGTTTAGAAAGATACATGATTGATGCTGCCATACTCACCTAAAGTAAACTATATTGCAGCAAAAAGAAGAGCCAGCCTACCCTCCCTTTGAAAAAGTTTTCCCTCTTGCAGCGATGGCTGTATCCACTCTCTAATCACATGCTCACAAGCCTTCAGGTTCAAAGTTGACAGAAAGTGTTACTGCACTGATAATATTTTCCTAACAGTCCAACTAAAATCCATGAACCCCTGTGCTTTATTTAGCAAATGTAAAGGGGTGTGGACAAACTCCAGGCACCAGCACTACCTTTTGTATCAACAATTTTTGAGACTTTTCACATCATTGGCAATGCCACCTTCCAGAACAAATCCATATACTATTGAGAGAGATTTACACAGTGAGGAGTCTTCACTGTAGTACCATTTTGACATGTTTGCTATCCTTGGTAATAAATACTGTCATTATTTTTGACAGAGCAGGTAGAAGGGCCTCATTAAAATGTGCAGAAGAGGGAAAAAAGGTGCAACTTGGGACAAGATGGGAAAGAGAAATAATGGTAATTTTAAAAAAGTAAATATACAATCAGACACACTTCACATACAGCGCCAGCCAACCTCAGGCATTCTTGCATGGGGTGATTAGACTCATAAAACTGTCAAAACTAGAATTTCAAATAAACATTTTGGCCTTGTGTTATGTCGAGAAATAAACTGCTCTGTTTTACCTGTTCTGAGGCTTTGCTTTGGGATCCTTGTATATGTTCCAGCACTGCCAATAATCATTTTGATTACTCGTCTATCACTCTAGGCATAGCAATAAATTTTCAGAATGAGTTAGGTTTGTAAGATGCTTGTGGGAAATCATAACTGCTTGTCACAACATCACTTTGAAATTATCCTGAAAATTTTCCTTTTTTTTTTTAATATTTTTGACATTTCTCACGCTGGTTTCTGATTGCAATAATAAAGATTTTTATTGTACTTTGTAAACCTGCCCAAAGGCATGGGTGGCAGATCGACTTTTGGAATGTGTGATCAGAGTATTGTAAATGAACCAAATGCTAGAGGTAAGGCCTCTCTGAGAATTGTTGGCTCTGAAATGTTTGATGTTATATATACATGGGGCACATCCCTTTTTCTTGTTTTTCCTTAACCTTAGAGCCAAAGTAATGAGGCAAAAGACAAGATACAAAAGTACAGCAAAGCAAAATGCCAAGCACTTTACTGTATTTTTCCACTTGGCACAGTGGCTACAAATATCTATTTCTATATGCAGCCACTGAAAATGGACTCACATTCTGGAAGGTTGGAAGAGGCCTTAGAATTTTTCAAGTTTCCCTACCCATACTTTTCTGAACACCAACAACAAACCCTGTGTCCCAGAGAGGTTAAGTACATAATGTAGCTAGGCAGTGGCAGTCTCTTGTGATGACAAACTAGTAGTATTCAGGACCGGGTCTCAGGTCTCTGGGTACAGTGCTTATTCCAAAAGAGTCCCTCCTTCCAAAAGCTGCTGTTCTCCAATGACTCCCCTGCCAGCTCTAAACAGTTCTGACTATAGTGACTGAGTTTGCCACCAACAGCAAGAACTTTGGGCTTCTATTTCTAGCGCTCCACTGATAGCACTGTGTTTTGTTAAGGACTACATGCTTTGCTCTCCTGTCTACAACTGGAATTACCTTGTGGGTAACGTGAGGCTACTGAGAGGAAATCAATTGCAATTGAACAGACAGTTACTCTCTTTCTTTACTTTCCACAGGCAATTTATACACCTTCCAGAGCTTGTCTACTGCTGGGAGTGCTCTATTTTCCATTAAGTTTCTTTGCCCTGTGATAACAAACTGCTAACACTGC
Source organism: Dolichotis patagonum (assembly GCA_004027295.1). NCBI lineage: Eukaryota > Metazoa > Chordata > Mammalia > Rodentia > Caviidae > Dolichotis > Dolichotis patagonum. The sequence goes on from PVJX010001503.1 coordinate 81,949, forward strand.
AAAGCCCCGGGATTGATGTCATGTGTGTGTGGAATAGAAGTTGTGTCTTGCTTACCAATCCCAAGATAGCAACTCAATGAAAACCACAGTCCAGGAGGAACCCGGAACTTTTGAAAGCCTCTGTTCACAGACGGTTGAGCCCCATTCCAAACCCCGTGAGTCCTTATTACCTTTTTGTCAAACTCCTAACCAAGGCTGCCTGTATAAAGCCTTGAAATACATGAATGCTGTCTTGGTTCTCAAACAGCTCATGCTTAAGGTCCACAAAGTTTCTTAGCCAGTTTTAAATACATGTAGCTATTATTTTGGCTACTATCGCTGTGTACAGTCATAGCACATCTCGACCAGAAGTCTCCACAACACATTTTAGGAGTGACTTGGGGATGGTGTTGTTACGTTTCTATTGCATCCACTGACCATTGGTGATGGACAGTTTTAGTGCTTGCCTCTCCAAGGTTTGTCCAAAGAGATTCTCAGAATGTATATATTTCAAGATTCCTATGAATTCCTCACATACCCTTTGACACAGTGGGTGCCAACAAGAGAAAAATGCTAAGGTTCACTCCCTTTTCAAAGTCCAGCATGTCACCAGTCACCAGAGCCATATAAAGGGTGGAGTTTCAGGAAGTATTGAAGGGAGGGTAAGGGAATGAGGGGGACAAGTTATATCATGTACAGGTACAAATTCTCTAGGATCATTACGTATATCAAAATGTACCAATAAAATTGAATGCTAAAAAAAGTTTCTTGGATTGTTGGGGTGTGAGTCCAACAGAAGAGAAAGGGTGGTGGGCAGCACAGGGAGATGGTTAGTACTCACTGTCTTATCTGCAGATGCATGTGTGTATAGAGTCCCTTCCCCTTTGGGTATGTGCAGGTCTGTGGACATGATGGGATTTCACTCCTGTGAAGGTTGCAATAGGAATGCAAAGAAATATTTTTAAAGATGTAATTATGGTTCCCTAATTGTTGAGTTAGTCACAGATATGTCTTTGATGGGCCTAAATTAATCAGGTGAATTTTAAAACAAGAGTGACACCTACGTAAAGGTAGAGATTTTGTTTTGTTTTGTTTCATTTTTTGAGATAGGGTCTCAGCATATAGTTCAGGCTAGCATTGAATTCATTATGTAGCATAAGCAGTAGTCTTAGCCTCCCAAGTGCTGGGATTATAGATGTGGGCCACCATGCCTGGCTAAAGGTAGACATTTGAAGTATGGGAAAGATTATCCTCCTTGTTTTGCAGAAAGATCTAGGGCAGCCTCTGGGAACTAAGAGTGACCCTCAACCGATACCCAGCAAGCGAATGTGGAGCTTGGCCCTGTAAAGGAATTAAATTCTGCCAAGGATCTGAATAACCCTGAAAGATGACTCCTTCAAAGCAGAGGTGGCAGCTAAATGCAGCTTGCGGCCTCATCCTCTGTGTGGGCCCTTGCTAATTGTACTGCCCCATCTGCCACGGTCGAGTTGGCATGCTGCCTCAGGCCATGGCGAATGCTAGATGAGTGGACAGCTGGTGACACCTGGACTTCAGCCCAGATGGGGAGCAACTATCCATACGTGAACCCCAGGCTCAGGGAAACTGCAAAATAACACGTGCTTGTTTTAAGCCTCTGTACTTGTGATTTCTCAACAGCAATAGAAAGTAATACAAAGGTAACTGAATTTCATTCTGATATGGAGTGATGTGCAAATGTCATGAAATTGCAGAGAAACTTTATCTTCAAAATTCACAAGCAGGAAGGGCTGGGGGTTTAGCTCAGTGGTGTAAGCGCCTGCTCGGCAAACATGAAGTCATGAGTTCGATCCCTGGTACCAAAAAAAATCACAAGCAGGAATGTGACAGCAGTGAACATGGCGTGAAGATCCCATTGCCCTTGAGCTGTGGACCTTTTACCTTCTTTTGAATCAAATACTACACAGAGCCAGGGTTTTTAAGTGTTGCGACAGTTCCAAGCCTCAGTAGTTAATCAACTTCACAGTGCCTCAGACACAGGGAAACTTCAGCGCAAAATCAAACACAAGCCCAGGCTGAAAATTCAGACAGTGACTTCAGACCAAGCCCACGGTGTCTGCCAGTAGAGAGCAGGATTTGCCATAAATCACATCAGGATACAGTAAAGTCAACATCATCTGTCAGTTGTGTCTGAACCAGGTAACAAAACCTAGGGCCTTGGAACACAGTCCACCTGAACCAAGGTTGCACCTGTGCCAGCATCAAATTAGAACAGGTGCTGGGTAGGAAATTCAACAGCCTGTGGGTGGAAAATCTTACAAAGGTTCAGCAAAGCCCAAAGTCAATGATTAGGTAGAGCCACTGACTGATGAGAAGTAATGGTCTAGGGCCACTCTAGGCAGGTGTACCTCTCCGTGTGCAAAGAGCACCTCTACCCACAGGGCAGATGATTTCTTCACTTGCTGTGGGGGAAGCAGACACTTAAAATTTTGGGAGAAAGTAAGTCCTCCATCTCTAACAGAACCTCCTGAAGCACCAAACTTACTACAAAACACAGTGTTTGGGACATCATTATAACCAGAATCATCCAGGACATTTTCTGCTTTATCATAAAAAAACCATGAAGAGAGCTGTATAATTTTGGCAAGCATATTATTTATCTTGAACGACTTCAATTTTTAAAGATGACTTATTTTTAGTTTTTGGTTGTGGAAGCAAATCACTTCTATTTTGAAGGACACTAAAAGCTCAAACATTTTTCCAAGGAAGAAGGAGATTTACTGGTGCTAGTTTTTACCCTTAGGAGTCCTTTTTAGAAAACAAAAGGTACTCTTTTCATTTTGACCTGGTTAATTTTGTTGCCTGCCTTTGTGGTGTCCAAGACCACCTGGCCCCTTCAGTTAGCAATACAGAAAATCTGTTCTTCAAGCTCTCACCAGATAGGCAACATTTATTTTTCCCTGTGTGCTTCGGGCTTGATTCCTTGTGTGAAAATGGATACTTGAGAGCAATGTAATTAGGGGAACATAATCTATCCATGCTTCTCAGCAGTCTAAGCCTATCAAGTTAGAGATCTGGTTCTGAAACTCTTGGGACTGTGGTCTACTGGGGTGAGGCAGGAGACCTCAGTGCCTTCTTGCCCTCCTGGTTTTAGGAGCAACCATGAATTGGACTACTTCACAGCCCATCACAAGATCACCATGGCCGTGGGTTGTACCTTAAGAATACCTAAGGTAGGGGGTCCAAAAGTCTTATCATTTGTGGCTCCCCTGTCTTACTTCTAAACTTCCACCCTCAACATGAAATGAGTTTGCTAAATTATGTTAGACTTGTTGATAACTATCTTTAGTTTTCATAAAGAATGGATATAATAGGAGAGTGGGGACATAGCTTAGAGGTGAGGTACTTGCCTAGCATTAGTTAGGCCCTGGGTTTCATCCAAAACATGGAAGAAAAAGAAAACAAAAATGAAGAAAAAAGGAAAGAAAAAAAGATAACAGCAAAAGTTACCTTGATAAATTTGTACTGATGAAGATACTGGCCATTAATTATACTTTCTCTTTGATTAAGAATACAGGAAATTTCTTTAAATATTTGAGACCAGAAAATAGATTTATTTAGATGAACTAAATTTTATCATTCAATGATAAATAAATAATGTACTGGTAGCCAGGAAGCTCAGAGTTCAGGTCAGTGCTCAATTACCATAACTCTATTAACCTGGGGATATTTATAACATATATTCATTCCACCTGAATATTTTGTTCAATTTGTATTTTAATGTATGGCTGATGAAATGATTATTAAAATTGTTTAAGAAGTAATTAAGTTTTACATTTAAAAATACTGAACTGGGATGATAATTCCAAAGCTGTAAAGATATATTATAAAAGCTCAACTCTTACATGCTACAAAGCAATAAAATATAGTGGTTAAAAGTCATTGTACTTGTTTACATTCCCACCAACAATGTAGAAGTGTTCTTTTTTCCTACATCCTTGCCAGCATTTGTTATTATTTAATTTTTTGATGATGGCCATTCTTTCTGGGGTAACATGGTGTCTCAATATAGTTTTAATTTGCATTTTTTTAATGGCCAGTGATGTTGAACATTTTTTCATATGTGTACAGGCCATTTCTACTTCTTTTTCTGGTAAGTCTATTCCTTTCAGTTGTCCATTTTTTGATTAAGTCTTTTATTTTGGGAGGTCTAACTTTTTTGAGTTATTTTTGTTCATTAAAAAGAAAGTTTTGTCCTTTTTGTTTCTTCTTTGTAAGAGGCAATCTTTTTTTAAATGATCTGTACTCTGAATAACATCTCAGCTATTCTTGTCAGACCATAATACACAGTATATAAACAATTGTTATTATTATCCTCAACCTAGACATTCTTGACTTTGAACAAGGTTTTAGTATCTTTATGATTCCGCTTACTGTCTATAGAATGGAGAAAACAAGAGTACCTCCTTACAGGGTTATTTTGAGGAGCAAATTCATTAATACACATGAAGCACATAGAAGAGAAACGCTAAAAATGGTTTGCCTATGGGCTAATGGTGAACTCTGCCACTACATGATACAATCAACATGTCCTATCCAGCCGGGCTTCTGAAAATTGTTCCACTGCAGCAGCTCATGCTTACCCACGGTGGCCGATGCAGAGGAGAGCAGAGATTTGCCCCATGAGCCCCAGCCGGCCCATCCTCCACCCCGTGGAGGGGAATCCACAGCCTGCAGAGAAACAGATTAGCAGGAGGTCAGCAATTCAGTTTATCCCTGAATGGAAAAACACTCGCTGGCTTGAAACAAAGAGAAGGTTAAAAAAATTCCACAACAGTTAGATCTCACTGACTTACAGTTTGGGTGGGTTATGAAAGAATATCTTGACCTGAGTTACAATGTGTACTTGGGAACAGAATAGATTAATACAAGTGCTGGCTTCTGAGGGCTCGGTCTATAATGAGAGGGGAGCCTCACTTCTCCTGTTATCTGACAGACAGGGGTATGTGGGAAAAGACATAAATATCAGCATGAAAATGATTTGGAACTGTTCAAAACAACCTTGACACCGCAGCTCTTACAGCGCTGGACAAATGTGCTCTTCAGGGCGGGGTTAACCTTCACACCTCTGGGCAGTGGACTGGGCAGTCACAGAGGCATGGACAGCTGCTCAGTGGACCAGTGGATGGCAGGGAAGAAAGCTTTGTAAGGTAGACACCTTCCTATGCCAGGCATCTGCTCCACTCAGGTGACCCTGTAAGTCCACCCCTCACATGAAGAGCAGTAGATTGTCCCTGGCCTCAGTGGATTCAGATTCTCTTGCCTGAGTGTTTGGAATCTGGACTGGAGTCTGCTTCAACATGAGCTGCTTGCTGGAGTAGAAGACGACAAGTCAGGCAATCTGGGATGACCCATCCTACCATGGTGCCCAGGGAGAAAGCAGGGTGAGCAGTGAGTGGGGTGTGCTCAGAGAGGACGCTTGGATTTCAGAGAGCTTTTCCACCCTTGGTTTCTATCCCTCCTGAGGCCCTGCTGCACTCCTACCTGTGGGTTCTGTGCGATTCCCTCTTATTTTTCCTTACTTTAAAAAAGAAGTTTTAATCACTGCTGGGTGTGGTGACATATGCAGATAACTCAAGCTCTCAGGAGGCTGAGGCAGGAGGATACTGGGTTTCAGGCCAGCCTGGGCTACATAGTGTGTTCAAGGCCAGCCTGAACCACATAGCAAGACCCTCTCTCAAAAAACAGAAACCAAAACGAAAACCAAACAAAAGTTTTTTTCACTGATATATGTGCAGAACTTAGAAGAATATCTGGGATATATGTGCATAATAAATATTTTTCGGATAAGTGACCAAAATCCATCTATTTTCTCAGTGTCCATTAGTTGCTATTAAACCAGTGATTCCTAACTCCATTAAGCACAGCATTCTCTTACTATCTGGGCACATATTCTAGAAAACAGGACAAGAATAAATATCTTAAGGGTTAACTATACAGATAACCACAGCCTTTCACTCAAAGAAAGAAAGACATTAAAACAGATGTGAAAAATTCCTACAAAGCTTGTGAATGCTACATCTTTGAGCCAAGGCTGTTCCATCAGCCATTATCAACCCCCTTCTGCTTCTGTCTTCCACTCCTGCAGGTAAGGGTGGTTGCATAAAACACTTTTGTACTCACAAACATACAAATGGCAAAGTGTCTGCTTTCATGGTGGATTACCCCATTATAACTAGTGCCAACTCCTTCCCCTCCCACCTTCCTGACCTGAGCTCAGGCATGATGCTTGGGATTGAAGCAACTGTTCTTGCTGCCATTAGGACAAGTAAAAGGAACTGAAGTTGCTGGTCCTGACACTGTTAAAGTACTAAACCAAAGTGAGTAGCTATTTACATACCCATCCTATTAAGTGGGAAAAAATGAATTACTATTTTGTAAACCACCGTATGTTGCATTTTAGTTACTTATACTCAAATGTATTCCTAACCGATTAACCTAGTGAAAACCGGAAACGATCTATCAGTGAAGACAATGGTGAAGAGAAAGAGTTATGGCATTGAGTCACCTGGGTTTAAGTCATTTGGGGTAATAAATTACTCAAGATCTCTTAACCCTTCAATGCAGAATGCAAGCGATGGTGTTGCAGGAATTATAACAACTAACAACTTCACAGGTACTGGGGAAATTAAAATAAGTAATTCATATAAAGTTGTGAGCATGATGACTAGCATATCATAAATATTCCATGAATGTTAGTAATAGTAATAAGAAACTGCATTTTTATGACTAAGAAACAAAAGTTTTGAAAGTTGTTATTTTTTCCTTAACCTAGAAACAATAAGAAGCTTGTTAGCATGAATCAAGACACCCACGATAGTCAGCTTTCATTTTTGGTGTCTACAGTGATTTACATTACTTCAGCAATGGGACCCAGTGGCAGTTTTATACCATCATGAAGACAGATGGATGTCGATGATTAATATCATTCTTTCATGGGACAAATTGCTACCTGTGATTAGGTAGAGTTAATACACTTAGGGGTGACAGCTTCTAATTCAAATTAACAATACTTAATATGCTCTGACAGCTGGTAATTGACTAGCAAATGGAAATAAATGTTAAATGAATCTAGAACTTTTTGCTGCATAATAAATGATCCCTTGAATGCTTTACTAGTGAAGTTCTTTGACACTAAGCTCAGATTGATCAGCTGCAAAGAATATTTTTTATCAATGGCAAATACTCAAGGGACGAAATGAAAACATTTAATATAAAAACATATAAATATTCAATGTAAATTATAAATATACATCATCATGAATATTGTTTCCATTTTAAATGGATTTAATGTCACTTACTTTTGAGGCTATACAATAGAAGCATAGATCACCTCAGAGCTCCATTATCAAATCTATTTTAAAGCTCTTTCTTACCTCCCTCATAATTCCCACCTTCTTTAACAGATAACTTCATGTTCTAACTTACAGAGAAAACAGAAGCCACCAGATAAAAGCCGCCTCAGTCTCTTTCTTCTTCCACACATACTCTCAAAGGAATGAAATCACACTTTAACTGCGAATCAGGCATGGATTAATCAAGGATATCCAAAACTCAATTAGAGATTGTATAAACATCTATAACTAGCGAGCAGTCCAAAGAATACCAAAGAATGTGGGGTTCTATCAGCTTCAAAGTTCTTTAATTAGAAAAGATCTTCATATAACAAGTACACTATTTTTAAATAAAAAAATATATTTTTGAGGCTGGAGGTTTTTGCTTAGTGGTACAGTGCTTATCTATCATGCACTTGGGTTTTACCTAACAAAATAAATTTTATTTATTTTAGGTTTTCAAGTTCAAAGGTAAAATGAGAAAAAATTACAAATATCAGAATCCCATTAAATTCAAAGGCCTTTAATGCTTAGATGGAACTATATGTACCTGTAAGTCTGCTTCTCCTGTTTGCATGGTAGATCATGGTAGATGTAACTTGACTTCAGAGATGTGGTCAATAGGACTTAGGAGATCAAATCTGCTTTAAGTTTTGTAATTTCTGACACTGCTACTCTAAAAAAGGGCTCAGTATGACAACAGAGGGGTGTCAATTGCTCTGGCCACCTGCAGCTCTATCAAACTATCTGGCTGAAAATGGCCTCAGTTATTTCCAAGCAATTTTCTTTCTTAGTGATTGTACCCACTCAACTCTTAAGGAAGATTTAAAGATTAAATGCAGAAAGATTTAAAGCCTCAAAGCCATGTTATTAATATTTTTGTGCACATTAGTTTTCTATCCTATTGATATTTATGGATTTTGACCTACTACAGTGGTAGGTTTTGAAAACCAACTGAAAATATACAATGGAATTATTAGACTTTTGATTTTAGGCTAAACTCCTCCTAAGTTTATACATACTATTATAACATTTAAGAGGACTTTAAGGCTACTGTATAAATTTAATAGCTTTATAACTCTTATTAAGTAGTTGGAAGGTTTTGTACAAGCAGATAAATGAAGTACTTAAAAAGGAAGTAGAATATATAACTTTTAAATGTTGTTTAAAATATTTGAATGTGTTTAAGTTTGTAAAAAGGACCGAACATTAATCATAAGCCCCTAGAAAGTTACTATCCAATTTTCTAGATTTCTAGAATAAAAATTGTGAGAAGAACATAAAGCCTCAGGAAGAACTGAGTTGTTGAGTTTGTAAACTTAATAAAGTGAACATTAATTGTTTAAATCAAATTACAACTCTGAGTTTTTTTTTCCAGGCACAAAACACACAATGGCCTACATCAAAACACCATCTAATATGAATCTGACTGTACTATGCCTGACTCAGTTACTTCCTCTTCTGATCACCATGGAGATAGTAATGTCCTCTTCTTAGTCACCACTATCACTTCCGCACTCCACCTCTACATGCACTCCTCTGGGCGTGGGGGGCTCAGTTAACCTCTCTTCTGGCTTTTTACCCTTCCTCTTTGGCTACTTGCTACATTTAATCATGCATGAAATTTCTCCATTTTAACACCAACAATTGAAAATCACAAGGACAAAGTGTTTCTTTCAGCCAGATCTGGTTTCTGTTCCACATCTTTCTCCTTTGCCTTATAAAATTAATGCGTGTACCTTCTGTATCCACTGCCCTTTTCACTCTTCACTCAACACAGCAAGACTCCCACTGCTAATACTTAATGAAGGGATTTTCATCAAAGTCACAATGCAATGGCTTCCTTGTTGTCAAAACTATGGATGCGTTTTCCTCTTTTATTACCTGACCTCTTAGAAACATCTGACGGTTAAACATGTTTACATTCTTAAAGGATTCTTTTCTTGCGGCATTTGTATTAGCATGTTTTTCATTTCTATAACAGAATACCAGAGATGGGCTAACTCTATGAGGAAAAGACATTTGCATAGTTGATAGTTCTGGAGGGTCAAGGGCAATGGACCGCCATCAGCATGGCTCTGGTGAGAACCCCATGGTGTGCAGTGCCTCGGTGTGGTAGTGTGTGTGGGAGAGACTACATCTCAAAACAGACAGCAATTCAGGGGTCAGGCTCCCACTTTAATAAGTCTCACAAGAGCTCAGGGATTGTAATCCCTTCTCAGGACAACTTTTCTTAAGAACTTTTTATTAGGCCACACCTCCCAAAGGTCCTATCTCTGAGCATTACCACACTGAAAACCACTCCTCCAACACATGCACCATTAGAAGACAAACTCAGGTGTATCCAAACCACAGCAGCATCCATGGCCTATCTTCTGACTCTTACTTTTATGCCCATCTTTTTTTTCCAGAATTTTTCAACATACATCTTGTGATATTACAGGTGCTTCCTAGATTAAGCAATAATCGAAGCACTGTTAACATTGCAATGATATATGCACAACCTAAGGAGGTCAGCTGGTATTCTACTCAGGAAAGCCATATTCCAGAGGTAGCTATAACAAGCAATCCTATTATCTGTTTCTCTATTAACAGCAGATGCTTTGCTAATTAGCATACTGAACTGTAGAAATGAATTTTAATTGGTAAATATAGTGAACCTGTTACTAGCATTCTAAATATGACAGGGGTCTGTATGGTGAAATGGAAGTTATTCAAGATTTGTAGATGGTTAAATATATTCAAGACATTCTTTCATCTGTACATGAATCTGGTATAAGAAAAATTTTTTCCCTGTATAAATAGCTGTCCACTAAGCTCTGAACTCTGGGGAATTTTGGTTCCCTAATCCTCAGGGAATTTTCCTTGAGAAAGAAAACTCAGGTTGTGAAATCCAGCAAGCCTTCCAACCAAGCGGTAGACAAAGCACAGAAAATGGGATGTTCTTAGATTTATGTAGGAAAAAGTTCTCAAAAACTATTTTTATCTCTCATATTAATCAATGTTTTATTTTAAAGTGTGACTGTGGTACAAGGAGTATGATACAATATACAACCTTTTTTTACAGAGTGTAGTGGTGAACCTGTAAAGGGAGAGTTAAACTCTTCCCACTTTCATTTCTTTGTTGGCTACTATAAACTATCCAATCATCACCAGCAGCATTCTCTAAGAGCAGTACCTGCCGAGCTTGGCTTAGAGACAGATTTCCAGGGTAGAGTCCCTCACCTCTGTTACTCTTTATTTATGTATAGCACCTGGGTGATCTCATTCACTTCCATCACTTAAGTAACCACCCAGATGCTAAGATGGCTACTTAAGCCTGTAAATCACCTATCTCTCCAGACCATTATAGTCAACTGTCTACAAAAATCTTCACTGGGATGACCCATGGCATGTTCAATACTGAATTTACCATCTTAGCAATTCTTCCACACCCCAATGTGGAGGAATTTGTATCCTAGTCTTAGTGACTCCAAAACACTTGTTTATAGACTGACAGCAAGCATGTCTGTAAAAATAGACTGACAGCAAGCATGTCTGTAAAAATAGCTGATCATACATGGAAACCTGAAGAAAACTTAGGTTGTCCAGGGTTAATTGAAACATTTCTTAATTCCCAATAAGCTGGTTAAGGAAAAAGATGGTAAAAAAAAGAAAATCTGTATTTGATGTAAAAACATAAATGCACCAGTTTTCTTGCAAAATTCCTAAAAAGAAAAATGTTATCACTACCAACAACTTCCCTACTCAAATAAGGAAACTAGACATCTTTATTTTGATGAGAGTAAATCAAACAAGAAACAAGACATTGCTGAAAAACCAAGAGGCTCTGCCAGAGGTCTTAATTTAAACGAATAATCAGTGACATGGACAGTAGTGGAAAACTGATGCTTCTCATGAAATGGAAAACTTCAGATGAGGCTGCCAAAAGCAGCAAACATGAAATGTCCTCAAATCATAACTGGTTTTTATAATGAGAGGCTAAGTTGGTATTTTGGCCCAGAAAATGAAACTCAATAATAATTTGTATGATATATGGGTCTTGGTAGTTGATTCATTAATGTGAAAAAATAACTGTATTCTAAGGGAAATCAAGTTTAATATGTTTGTTTTGAAAGTAGTTATAGGGAGTTACTGATTTTGTTTGTTTGCTTGTTTATTTGTTTTGCATCAATAGCCCTGGTTACTTTGAACACATAAGCTTTCTGTAGTTGCCTCCTTTGTTAGAAAAGAACACTTGACACCCTGATATGTTTCCTCCACTTTTCTAAATATTGGGGAAATTGTTTGACTCCAACTGAGCCAAACTCAATCAGAAATCATTTTTAGTTCACATACTTAGGGGCCGATTTGAGTTTTTATTTGTTTGTGTGTGTATATAAATAAAATACTTACATAAGTGTATAAAATATTCACCAAAACAAAAACCATGGGTTTCTGAGATACCATCATTCTGAAAGATCTAAAAATTAAATCACTTCCAGTTAAATTGCAAGTCTTCCCAAAGTCATAACCTTTTAAGTTAAATAAATGACTCTGTGGTTAACTGGACAGTTTAAAATGAGTAATTTCAAAGCAGCCATATTAGAATCAATGTCTTTAATCACATAAGTGCAGTTTTCTTGCAAAATTCCAAAGAATTTTATCACTGCTGCAACTTCCCCATTCAATGAGGAAACTTGACAAAACCTGCTTGTTTTTTTTTATTTTTGTTTTTTACTTTGGTAGACTTGTTAAAGGAACATTTAAAGATGCCTAGTGACCCATTCTTTTGTAAGTTGAAATCTGGGTCATAAAAGGTCATGATTCATGGAGTGTCTACGACTTGGCTCACAGAAACCCCCTCAGGTGGTTAAAAGGTGTTCACAGTGTAGGAACTGCTAGAATAAGTAAAAAGTCCATGTACTCTAAATTACTGACCTGCATATTTTTCTTGACTACAATTCATTCTTTACATGTAGGCTCAATCTTTTCAGTATATGGATTACAATTTTCAGCAGAAGCCAGGAAAAAACCTTTGCAGTGGTCAAAAACATTATCCTACTGTATACTGCTTACTTAAATAATAGTGAGTAGTGGTCAATAAGTATTATTACATTCCTTGGCAAAAATATAGAGACCCAGCTTCCATAGTGACCTTTTTGAATAAGAATCTGTCCAGATAGGATCAAGGAATCTTAATTTTTAAGAAGCACCTCAGATGATTCCAATTCACCAGATTTGGGAAGCACTGCCCTGTGAGGCCAAATACCACCATCTACCTGGTTACCCAAGCTGAAAACTGAGTATTGTCATATACTGCGCATCTAAAAGGAGAAATACTCAAGTGGAACAGGTGCTACTCAACCAGTTTAGGATGCAAAGATCTGCCACTGGCATGCCTTGGCCTGTGTTCCCTCTTTTATATCTATTTTGAAAGCAATTTATTGATTAGTTCATTTTTTGAGGCAGGGTCTCACTATTTAGTCCAATCTGGCCTTGGACTGACTATAGTTCAGAATGGCCTCAAACTCATAGTGAACTCCTGCCTCAGCCTGCTGAATGCTGGAATTACAAGCCTGCTCTGCCACTCTTGGCCCAAAATTTATGATTTTTAAATATTCTGCCTTTCTTTCCCCAGATAAAGAGCTATCTGGTGGTTTCACAATTTTGAGCTTTTCTTTTGAGTATTTATAGTGGTAACATTGGAGTTCTTCATTTTTGCTATAATTGGCTACATGCATTGGTGTTGGACAGGAAGGATGACTTTCAAAAAAATTGTAGGTAACCCATTTATGGGTGTTAGGAAGGCGTTTAAAGCACCTTGAACTAGAGATTAGGTCTTTAAAGTGTTGACAGTTAGTGTATGTGATAATTAATTGTGATCCATCAACTTGACTTGAGTAAGATCCACCTAGTAGATTAGTAAATTCCTGGTGTGCTTGCAGATGATTGACATGTATACCAGCAAATTTAGGAGGGACTTAGGAGGGATTTAGGGGGAAGACCAACCCCGGATATGAGTGGCATCAGCCAACAGGCTTGTAGCTTGGACAGAATGAAAAGGGAAAGGGGAAGGAAGTATTTCTCTTTTTGGAGGAGCTCTAGCCTCTACCTTGCCTTTGGGTGTTAGCTGTCAGTTTCTTCAGCGTTCTAGCACTGACTCTTTGGCTTCCAACGCACACTGTTAAGCCTTTGGGCCCGGACTTGCACCAGTAACTATACAGTGAGATTCCAGGTCTTCAACCTTGGTCCGCCAGTGGATCTTCCTGCTCTCCAGCACACAGATGACCATTTTAGACTTTTCTGCCTCTGATCCTACAGGCAGTCATTAGGATTCTTCTACTTCTGATCCTGTCAGCCTACCGCTAATAAAAGTATGTATGTGCAATCATACATATATTTTATATTAATCTGTTCCTCTAGAGAATACTAATAAAGTCCCACGAGGTCTCTTGTGACAAATATCACTCTCAACTAGTATCCAAGACAAACCTCTCTGAACTGAGGGTGAAAACCTTCTTGACTCCTTATGACTGATTTAAGTACCCAGTGAAGGCATCTACTGCACTACAGGCCATGCTATAGTTTTTATACAGCACTGTATTCTCCAAGAAGACTGTTTGCACCCTAAAGGTAGGTGTACCACTCGGATTTCTGGTGTTGTGGAGCTAAAAGAGATTTTAGAGGATCTGATCCCCCCTCCAACATTAAGCGCATATTTTCAAGTGGATTCTTGCCAAAAGATTCAATTCCAATTGCTGAGTCAGACAGAAAAGGAACTCCAGAGACAAAGATGGCTTCCTTGGGTTCATAAAGGAAATGATCTTTCAAAGCAGGAATTTGACCTCATTTTGTAGGCTACTGATTTCATCCTCTTCTCTGACTTTGTCCTACTTACACTACCCATCTGCCAAGGTAGTCTCCACCCCAAGCCAGGCAAGGGTGAGCCTAATGCTATGTAGATTTTAAGAGGCCCTAGACACTGCAGATCCAGACCACTCATAGAAAGATACAGACATTTCTGCATACATTGTCACAAAATACACTTTCTAGAAGATACTGATGTATAATTCCTCAAAAGCTATTCTGCCAGGGTTTTTGTTTGGCTGTTTGTTTTTCAGTAAAGCAAACATTTCCCACAGATACTTTTTAAAGAGATGATGAAATTTTATCAGGTTTAGATACACCTGGGATCAAATGGTTTTTTTGAGCTTGGCTGTTTTCCTACTAAATCTGCCAACCCTGGAGGACCTGTGTTAAAGATCCAAGTAACCAACTTGTAAAACAACTTTTAATTCAAGTTTTTTTTTAAAGAAAAGAATTCATTTTCTTATGAATCAACAGAGAAAGAGTTAGTCACATGATTGCAGAAAATGATTTCTTCTAAGTGTCCAATGAACTGGGTGGTGGTGCACACCTATAGTTCCAGCACTTTGGGATGCTGAGGCAGGCGGATCACAAGTTTGAGCTCAGTTCAAACAATTTAGGGACTCAGCAAGATTTTATCTCAAAAAATAACAAGGGCTGAAAGCACTTTGTGGTGAAGACCTTGGGATTCAATCCCCCATACCAATAGGATGGACAAAGTGTCCAACAAAGGACAAATAAAAAGACACTTTAAAAATACTTGAAGATTAGACACCAAACAAATTTCTTCTAATACAAGCAGAAATCAAAATATACGAAAGACACATTGCCATTAGTCCTGCTCAAAACGCTCTCCCTCACTTTGAACACATTTATCCTAACATTCTTGCCAATTTATGAAGCAGTTCTGAAAGTCCTCTTTCATGAAAGTCTTTACAAAGTGTGATTAAAAGCACAGTGAATGCATCTGTTGAGTTCTATCCAATGCAAAGGCAGTTACCTAAAGACATGGTGTGTCCTCATCCACTTTATTCCTTGTATCTGGCAATGTGTGGCTTTTTGCTCTTCTTCAAAGTCAAAATGACCATGAAAGATCAATGTTTTCAAGTTAGGACACCAGGGCAACCATAACAGTACAATTAAAGACATGCATGAAAAAGGACTTCCAGAACAGCTCAGAAAGTGACAAGAAGAATGGCATAAGTGTGTTTGAAGAGAGAGGGAGTACTTTGAGGGGGATTAATAGCAATGTGTCTTTTAGCACAATTAATTTTTTAAAAATTTAAACAGTATTCTTTTTGTCACAACTTGTATTAATTTAAGTAACTCGGTAAAAGTCACCGAGAGAGAGCAGAGTGATAATCCTTTCTCTTATGGTAATCCTTTAAAGAGACTAACTTTGTACATACAGAAAGGGTTTAAACAGGACCTGGGTGAAAGACATCTTTTCTTCTCCAGGCCCTTTTTGCTACCTGTATCAACTTTCGGCCCTTCTTAGAACAAAAATACCCTCAGGTGTCACTTCCATGCCTTGGTTCTGTCTGAGCTCTGATGCAGCGCCCCCCCCCCCAAAGCCGTGGACCCCTTTGTGGCTGGTGTTACAATTCCATTCAGACATCCCTGTGACACTTCATTATGATACAATGCTCACCTTTCCAAAGTCCTTGAAATGTTATCAGGGTGGTGCAGGGAGAAAGGGAGCAGCTGCTGCCAACTGGCTCCACTCCCGCAGCATTAAGGAACTTGGAAAGGCATTTTCAAAGCAGGGCTCATTCAATTTGCTCAAACAGTTTAAGGAGGCAGATGTGTAGGAGCATAGAGATTTTTTAAAACTGTTATCTTTATTAACAATCCTATTACAATTATTAGAAGCTGTAATTGAAACATATCTGTAGCATGCGGATTATGAATTACTGTATGAGAACTTGCATGGCTTCTTTAAATCACCTCGGATTAGAGTAGTGTGACTAAGTTATATTTTTCTTACTGTATCAGTATGTTAGCAGTAGTATTTATAATAAACACTGGGAACGGTATTCCCTATAACAGAAAGGCAACTCAGAGGTTAAACAGGTTCAGGAATCCGGAAGACATGGCTTCAGAGGTTCCCCCTTCCCAGACTTCTCCCCCTTCTATTTGGATGGGTCCTCACCATTGATCCGCAGCATGCAAACTGCCAAGCCTGAAGTCTGAGTGTCCTACCCTCATTTACTATATGTCTTGTGACTGTTGTTTCTCTTTTTATTTTTTATTTACTTAGTACATATTTGTAGTATTTCTCTTTTTAAAGATTAATGTATAAAAAAGTAACCTAGTAGCCAAAAGAATGAATGCCTATTCTCTCCATGTTTCTTGTTTGCTTGTTTTTGTGGTTCTGAAAACCTTGTCCATATGAGGCACCACTGAACTACAGCCCCAGCGCTCTCCAAATGGTTCTGAAGCGTGCTCCTAGCACCACTAAATTCAAGAGCTGGCACAACACCATGAGATCACCTGCTTAAAGAATCATAAAAAGGACCTTGGAGGTTCTTTGATCTGGAGCAATTGTTCTCCCTCCCGGCTGAATATTAGAACCACTTGAGGCATTTTTTAAAAATCCATGTCTAGCTGTGGCTTTGTGGCTGTGGTAGAACCATTTGATCTATAGTGCAGTTGAACTCTGATGTTTCTTTGCTGATTTTTTTGTCTGGTTCATCTGTCTGTTTGTGACAGTGGGGTGTTGAAGTTTCGTACTATGATTGGATTGGTGTCTGTCTTCCCTTTTATGTCAAGCAGTGTTTGTTTTAGAAAAATGAGTATGCCCACAACATTCTTCAGAGAGCTAGTACAACCACTAAGGAAATCAGTATAGAGAAACCCACTCCTGGGCATTTTCCTGAATGCATTAAAGTCAGCATCTGCAGTAATAGTGCACATCCATGTTTATAGCTGTGTAATCCATAAGAGCCAAGCTTTTTTTTTTAACCAGGAATTGAACTCAGGACCTTGTGCTTGAGCTATATACCATGACAAATGTTAAATGCACACACTATTTTACCAAAATGAACCTCACCATTCTTTATTACTATTATGCACTAATTTAAAAAAGTCTGTGTTCAAATCTATCCCTGATTCAGACTCCTTGGGGTTGGAACTCTGGCATCAAGACTTTTCTTTTCCTTTTTCTTTTTTTTTTGTACTGGAGATTGAACCCAGGGCCTTGACATTGAGCTATATGCCCATTTAAAATAATTTTTTTTTGTCTTTTTGAGACAGCGTTTCACTATACAGTTCAGGCGCTGGCCTTGGGCTCACTTTGT
Organism: Dolichotis patagonum; assembly: GCA_004027295.1. Lineage (NCBI taxonomy): Eukaryota > Metazoa > Chordata > Mammalia > Rodentia > Caviidae > Dolichotis > Dolichotis patagonum. The sequence goes on from PVJX010001503.1 coordinate 99,446, forward strand.
AGCCCAGGCTGGTCTTGAACTTGCAAGGATCCACTTGCCTCAGCCTCCTAAGTGCTGGGATTACAGGAGTGCACCACCACACTGGCTAAAATAATTAATTTTGAAACAAGGTTTTGCTAAGTTGCCCGGGCTGAACTCAAATTTGAGATCCTCCTGCTTCTGCTTCTCAGGGTGCTAAGTGTGCACATGGAGATCAGGACTTTATTTTTTATTTTTCTGAGATGAGGATTTTTTTTAAGCCTTTCCCCAAGCAGGGTTGGAATGTCTGGTAGAGTTACGGCCTAGGCTCTTAATGTTGTGGAGGTCCCGTGGATTCCTCAAAGGATCTGTGACCTCTTGGAACTCATAAACTCCTATGGATGTTTACCATGTCTGACCCAAACTGCCAGCTGGTCCTCAGAGCTCCATAACATCCCACAAAGTGGTCCTTCTGCTTTGGTTTAGTGACAGAATGGAAACACCACTCCTGTCACCTTAGAACAGTTCTACGTTAAACTCCTTGAGCAAAGGGATGACAAGGTTGGCAAAACCATGACCATTAGTCAGAAGCATGCATTTTAGTCTTCATGTGACTACTGTTTATCTTGTAGAGGCAAAAACTGAGGCACAGAAATGAGGTCTCTTTCCCAAACTAGCAGACTTAATGGTAAGTTGGAAAATGAAGGCCCAGGCCCAGCTCCCTGTTTTCTTCCTGTCCTTCAGGACATACCACTGAGTCACCCAAAGGTATGACCTGAGGTGCACACTAGGAGTGATCAGCCCCCAGTCCCCTCTAGCACTGCTCCCTAGGTGGCTGTCCATCCCGGGCAGAGTAGAGGACATGCAGCCCGTCTGTCTCTTCCTTGTTCTGGTCACCTTCTGCTCCATCTGTCTCCACATGTACGGAGGGGAAGGCACTGGGACATCCAGCTTGAATGGTTGTTGGAGTAGCACAAGGTCCCAAAGAGACATGCTACCCCTTCCTCCAGAAGTACAGGTACAGGCACCAAGTGGAGGGGACACTGAATGGGGTCTGTTTCTGGTCCCTGAGAAGGTGATGCAGATGATAAAACAGTGGCCTGAATGTTGATGGTCTCCACGGTGGATCTGTAAATGCGCAGTAGGATTTAAGTGGTCTTCCAGATGTGTCAATTTGCTTAGGATAGAATCAGCTCCATAATCATCTGAAGTCATTAAATTTGATACTGCAATATATTCTGTTTATTACTGAGGAGCCCAGGACAAGTTCTCAACCTCTCGGAGCCTGGTTGCCTCTTCTGTGAACTGGAGTGTGTAATATCCAGCTCTGAACTGTTGCATGGAGTAAATTATGTGACATAAAATGGCCAGGGGAGTGTCTGGGACACAGGCTGTGCCATCACTGATGGCTGTTATTATTAATATAATGGTCAGAAAGCAAATATTAGGGTGCCAAACTGTTTTACATCTTAAGTCACCACAAATTTTTATGACAGAGGAGACATCATAGCCAATTTTGAACTCTCATAGGAGATAAGAGGGGGCATCAGGTAAGACCTTTCAGAAGTGGTTAGGATTCTGCTCTCCTGAATAGATCAACCCGTTCATGGGACTGGTGGATGAATGGGTTCATGGTGCATCTGCAGAGTTAGGTGCACTGTAACAGCAAGCTTGTCTCTCATCACATCATGCCCTGCTCTACCTCAGGTCTCCACCAGGCCCACACCCAATGTGGCTCGTTGACCATGGCCCAGAACTGTGAGGCCAAATAAACTTTTCTTCTTTATAACTTACCTGGTCTGTGGTACTGTGTTATAATAGAAAATAGTCTAAGATAGTAGGTGTCAGGAAGAACCCATATTGAAATGAACAGAATGGCCATCCTTACCCGATCATTCTGTTCCACCAGGGGTATGTCAGATCCAGGTTCTCCCTCGAGGTTGACAGACTCAATGCACTCCACAAGTGCATCCTCAGCCACTTCTCTGTGGAGAGGTGGCTCCAGGACAGTGGTGTCTGGGGATGGCACTGGGCTCCCGAGGGCAGCAGTCTGTGCACCCTGACCAGCTGCATTCTCCTGCAAAACATCTCCTCCAGGGTCAGCCGGCACTGGCTCATTTGAGCAGGTAGCTGAATCACACTGTAATGCTGCGTCTTCAGGTAAAGAATCACTAGTGGGCATCTCGGGCATTTCAGTCATTTCTGTTCTGTCTCCAGGCATCTCAGTCATTTCTGCTCTGTCTCCAGTGGCTAAGGCGTCATCAGCATCATCAGACATTTTAATATCTGTCAACATGATTACAAATACTTTATGCTTTAATGTGAATCATTAAGCTTTCACTGAAAACTCTGAATAATTAAGTTTGGTGGGGGTAAACTTGTTCTAATGAGTAACTTTATGTAATTTTATTGTAGCCTGAATAACAGCCCCCAAGGTATCCATCTCCTAATCCCTGGAACCTGTGAATGTTCCTTATATGGCAAAAAGGACTTTGCAGATGCCAATATAGATCTCAAGACAGGGAACTAGGTTGATTTATCTGAGTATCCTCAACAGACAACCAGAGGGAGATTGACTACAAAGGGGAACATGATGACAGGGGCACAGCAAGGCACTATGAGGAGAAAGGAAGGGGACACAAGCCTAACAGGCGGCAGCAGAGGCTGCAGGAGGTGAGAAAACTATTCTTCCTCTGAGACTCTGGATGAAAGCAGCCCTGCTAGCACCTTGATTTTAGCCCAAGGAAACTAATTTTGGACCTCTGACCTCCAGAACCACAAGGCAATAAATCTGTATTGATATAAGCAGTTCAATGTATTGTAATTTAATATAATAACAACAGGAAACAAATATAAACCAATGGGCCTATCTTTAAACTTTCAAGGATCTCTCACTTGGCATGAGGGATATATATATGGGAATACTACCTGGGTCTGTAAAATTATTTACTCTGACTTTATTACCTTTGTAGAAAATAATGAAAGCCTAGACAGCACTTAAACGTTTTTAAAAAAAGATGTGTCATTAGCTTTGCAATGTCATTAGGGACACATAAGTGTGCTTTGTTGGGACCAGCTGGGGAAGGGCTGGGCTCTGGCTGGGCAGTAATTTAGTCAGGGAAACACAAGGGTGAAAGGGAGATAAACGACATGAAGCCAAATGCGAATGTAGCCATTCATTATGCAGCAACCTACCAAGCAGAAAACTCCTTTAGAAGCCTACAAGTTACCGACATCATGTAGAACAGTGCTGTCCAATACAACTTTCTGCAATGATGAAAATGTTCTGTATCTGTACTGTGGGCCCTGAGAATAAGTGGGTACTGAGCACCTGGACTGTGGTTAGTGCAACCAAGAACTAAACATTTCATTGTGTTCAATTTTAAATAACTTAAATTCATATAGGCACATGTGGTTCATGGCTGCCTTAATAAAGAGTAATAATCAAGGTTTAAAACTTCAGGACTGTGACTGACTAACCTTTCCTCTTTCCAAGAATACATAATATCAATAGCTACCATTTATGGGGCACCTACTATATCCAGGCCATTTAAGTGTTTTATCACCTATGAATTAGACACGTGAGCTCCATTTCACACAGAAAAGAACTGGGGCTCAGAGGTCAGGTTTTTAGAAAATGGCAGATCTGAAATTTGAGCCCGCATCTGAGACTGAATCACATCAGAACCCTATCTGCAATGCTGCCTGTCTCTTCCTTTACATTCAGCCAGTGGCCAAATCCTGGAGAGAAGTTCACTATTCAGGATCCACGCCCATGCTATTCTCACTGGTGGGTCCTCACTGTGATTCAAGCTATTTCAGTATTGAGTCTGCTATTCCATTGTGACTTTCTCCTTTACTTTTCCTCCTTCATCTTCCAGCTCAATCACATCTTCAGGGATTCCCCTTTCTTGTCCCCACTGAGATGAGGTCCCACCTTCAGCTGGCATCAGGGGACTCAGTGTTTTGGCACCACCCGGCTTATCTCCTCCTAGTCCCTTCTAAAACTTTAAATGAGACAATGAGTTCGCAGTCACTGCAGACCCCCAGGAGGATTTGGTTCAGTCTGCTGCTTTTTTTTTTTTAAATCCATTTTAGGCTCAGGTACAACCGCTACCTCCTTAACTATTTGTTCCTCTAACTGGACTTAATTTTTCTTCTTCTGAATCCTCAGAATGCTTTGTGGCTACTTCACCCTGGAGCATTACAATTCTCTTTGATTAGAGGTGCTGGAGCTTTTCCTCCATTATATTGTAAGTCTATGAAGACAAGGGTCTTCCTTGTTTTGATTTCACATTTTACACAGCACTTAAACATGGCCTTTTGCACATGGTGGAAAGGTCAATAAATATGCTGGTTGAGTTGTAATAATATTTGAGTAGTGATACTCAGGTGTTCGTTGTAGCAGGTGGTTCTAAGTGACTCTATAATTGCATATTGTTTTTTATTCCTTTTCCTCTCAGTTAACTGAATGTGTTTGCTACTATAACAAATTCCTCAGATAATTACCTTATAAAAAGATTGATTTTGGCTCAGTTTGGTGGTTTCCGCCCATGAATGGTTAGCTCTGTTGCTCTGGGGCCTGTGGTGAGGCAGCTCACTATGGCAGGAGTGTGTGGCACCTTGTGACCAGGAAGTGAAAATGACAAAGAGGCTGGGGTCCCTGCATTTCCTTCCAGGACATCCAGGTGAAGACTGGAGGATCTCCCGGTAAGCATCACCTCTTACAATTTCCATCACCTCTAAAGAGGCCCCACCTGGGAGCAAAGCCTTTGACACATGGGTTTGGGAAATATTCCAGATCCAAAGTATAACACGGAGCTAGAAAGTCTAACTCAACTCCCGCCAGGGCCATATTCAGTGATGATGCTCCTGCAAACAAATCTCAAGGTGGCAAAAGCAGAGCATACTTACTGCCCCTGGCTGGCACACAAAGTACTGAACCTTCAAGGTAGGCCACGGACAGTCAAGGAGTCTGCCTAGTTGAGATACTAAAGAATGGCCCAAGGCCACTATGATGAAAAGGGGTTATTACTGTGGATTATGGGAAGACAGTGAGTTGAGAGGGGAGAGGGGGGAGGGGTAGATTTTATGGGAGCAGCTTGAAAACTTATTGTCATTGGGAAACTGATGAAATCTTTGTGAAAACCTCTTTTGGAATCAGGACTGGCCAAAGGCACTGGGTTGGCAAATTACAGCTTGCTGGCCAGATGTCACTCTCTGCTTATCTTGGTTAATAAAATTTTACTTGGCAGAGACATATCCTTTTGCTTACATACTGTTATGGCTTCTCTAGCATGACAAAAGGCTAAAATATTTACTGCCTGATTTGTCACAGAAAATGTTTGCTGGTCCCTGGCCTAGGACATTATTTGATGGTCATATCCTAAAGATTTCTGTCTTAATCTATCCTGTTCCCAACTGGGTCCTTGGGTCCAAACCTTACGGAGAATAAATGATACTTCAACTTTACTTTTATTCTTATGTTTCATATGCAGCTGGTCACAGAAATCATCTGACATTTTTGTTTGCAAGGTAATTTGAACATCCTTATTATTAATCTGGATTATTTAAAAACTCCACTCTACTTCATTCTTCTATAAGCAGGATGATTGGGCTATGATAATCATTTGTGGGCAAACAAAAGCTATTATGGACACTTTAATGTATATACTTTGTCCCAAATGCATTGTTATACTGTCCATAATAGATTCTAAAACATTTTAGAATGTGCCATGTGACATACATGCATTTTAATTAGTTTAACTTTACACCCTGAGGGTGGTTGGTTAACAACCGAAGTGTTAAGAGATTCAGGAATGCACTCTCCAGGATTCTCCAGCAAGCATTTTAAAATCCATAATTGGGTGTTCACATTTCAAGAGGGTTCAACTGCTGACTGGGATTCCAGGGCATGCTAATTAACATCAGGCGCATGAGAAATCACTTAATGCTCCTGGAACAGAAAGTGTTTTATGACATGTGCACTGGTGAGAGTAACGTCCTAGTGCCTTTTGGCTTTCTACAACCTCAGCATAAGATTTCACTGAGTCCAGCAGCCTGGTGCCTTTTGGAGTAGGTTTTCTAGTGTTGCTAGCTGATTGCAGAACACTAAAGCTGGGAGCTGAGAAGGTTAAGCATGTTCTGCGTCTAGAACTGAGGCCTAAAAGGATAGTGAGCTAGGACCTGGAGCACCAAGAACAGGCCAGGTAAGTCCGGGCGCTAACACACACGAGAGTGTGCAGAAAGACTACATTACAGAACTTAAGACTCGGGCTGGGGATTTACCTCAGTGGCTTAAGCGCCTGCCTGGCAAGTGCGAGGTCGTGAGTTCGATCCCTGGTACCAAAAAAAAAAAAAAAATAAATAAATAAAAAAAATTAAAAAAAAGAACTTAAGACTCTTCAGAGACCTCTGGGTAGGGAGGAGGCAGGGGAGGAGCCCTGCAGCCCTCATCTCCAGCTGACCACCCAATCACCTTAGGTCATTTCCCTGAAGGGCAGAGAGACTGCTGCAATAAAACTCTTCTCTGTGGCTGTTCTGCTTTTAATCAGCAACACAAACCCTTTGAACATAGCAAAAAGTAAAAATAAAACTTTAAAAATCAGCTCTAAGGTGCTAAACTGATGGTGCTAAAAATATTTCCTGATTACGCATACTATAGAAAGACCAGGTACTTACACCTGTTTAAATCATAAAAAAGGTCACCAATTTTAACTTCGAATTGTGTGCTTCTAATCTATATTTACTTCTATCTTTTATAAGTCTTTAAATTTCCCTAAACCAATTTGTCTTGACAGATTTCTATTGATCCTGGATTCTGTCATGATGGGGAAAATGTGGTCATTTTAAAGATGGTGTCCTTTTGTCTGAAGCCACTAGAAACTGCTGTAAGTGCACGGCTGTTTCTGAGCAGGGACTGCTGCAGCTCAACAGGACTTTGGTTGTGATACAACTGATGTTTTCTGGGGTGACCTCTACCCCTGTGTGGGTGCACCATCAGCACAGTTCCAAGCCCTTCCTGATTTCTGACTTCGAACACTGACCACTGCAGCCGTGACCATGGCTTTGAAGCTAGGAAGACTCAACCCCTAGAAACAACGAGGTTGCTTCAGGAAACTCCAAGGAAAGGAAAGATGGCATATAAAGAACTTTTTGTGGGCTGGGAATAAGCTAGTTTTTCATGAGCAAATTCATTCATCACCTAAAACACTCCTAGAACTACTCAAGGTGTCAGAGCAGTAGCATCAGAGCTTCCTAAATAAGTGTAAAACAGAGGATGAGGGTACTGTCTTTCTGAAATGAACAGTCTGAAGAACTAACACAAACCTGCTGAAAGGCAGTGCAAAACAGCACATCAAATAAAAGAAAAATGCACCAGGCCTAGACTGATTGGATGCAAGGGAGAGTCTGAAAGTAGCTTTTGCATGGTTATTAGCGCATAGTGGATTAGAGTACATGCAGATGTGCGTCCCAGCATCTGGACAAATTCTAGACATTCTAGATGGACACCTGACTGGCGGGATGAATGTGCCCAGGAAGAGACAGAGTTGAGGGGTTGGGGTCCTGAGCTGGAAACAGCTATGCCTTGAGGCTGGGGCCTCAGGTTGCAAAGTTCCTCTGTGGGTAAACAGCCCACTTACTCTCTCTGGGCCTCTTGCTTCATCCTCTTTCAAGTAAGATGGTTAACAAGAGCTGGGTACTTGGTTTTTTCCAAACCCTGACTGTAGCACTGGGGCCAGACCCTGTAGATGGAGAAAAATGAGGACAAGATTTTGAGTTTTCCATAAATCTAAATTTATTAAACATAAAGCTGTCTTCATGGTGCAAATTTAGATTTTGTGCTTTACTTGGTATTAAAGGGCCTCTCATTTTATTAAAAAGTGGTGACAGTGGATGGATTTATGTTTTAATGGTCTCGCTTGGCAAAATCTAAATGTGGCAACATGATCCTCTGCGTGAGATCACCTCCTCCAGTCAAAAAAGTGCTGGTCAGCAAAGGACCAGGAACACAACCTCTGGCTGAGAGGCTCCCAACTCCCATGCAGAGTGTCAAGTACAGGTGCAGGGTCCCAGATGCGTGTCCGTGTGTCCAACTGGCAATTTTCCAAAACAAAGATGAGACCTATTTGCTCCTCTGTTTAAAAACTTAGGTTGCTCATTATTCAGGCTGCCCTTGATCTTTCAGTCCTCCTGCCTCATCCTCCCAGATTACTGGGATTACAGATTTATCAATTTAGCAAGATCCTGTCATTAAAAAATTAAAAAAGAACTGGGGACATAGCTCAGTGTGAGGCCCTGGGTTCAGACCCTAGTACAGGGGGAAAAAAGATCTGGTAAATGTAAGAACTTTGGCACAGCATCTGCGGCCCCTCACAATTCAGCTTTAATCTTGGTCTCCTGCACCTCTCTCACCCACCACACTCAGAATTTCCACACAGCACCATAAACTTCCGCACTCCCTGCCTTAGCTGTGCTGCCGCCACCTGCCTGGCAAAGTCCTATGCCCTTAGACAACCAAAGTCTCCTGTTACCCTTCACTTTGAGATCTTCCTTAATCTGCCACACTTCTTCCAAAGAATCATCGTTCTTACTTCTTAATTTTTGTAAGACTGTGCACAGACTTCTGCCACTGCCCTACTGTTTGTTTCTATGTCATTCCCTCTTCCAGGCCTGTGACCAACAGCACCTGGCTTCATTTCTGATCCACAAATACTTACTGGACTGAAATATATTGTGTTCGATATCGATTTAAAAGGAACGGTGTTTGATATAAGCCTGGTCTTAGAAGCAAACGGCTAATTACATGGTTTGAATCCTGGAGATTCAGCAAGGGCCCCTCCCACCTTCAAATTCCTTCTGCACTGGTTCACTTGGGCCTCAGAGTCCATCCTAAAGTTTCACTCATTTGCTTAAAGCCTACAAGGTAAGAGTTAATCAGATTCTTTCCTAAACTCAGGTTTGATGGAAGATAGGGTGGGGCAGGAAAAGGGCACGAGGAGGAAGAGGGGGCAGACCAGCCCTCTGAGGACAAAGCCTGATTCGTCGGAGTCCCGGGTGGTTCTCTGAGTCTCAAGGAGTTGAGAGCCACTGCTTAAAGAAGCCACTTGCTTGTATCCTTCACTGTTCAGGGTGGGTACTGATGGGGTCAGCAGGACATAATGTTCTCACAGAGCATAAAGAGCCTCCTACTCTAGGACACGCAGAGCAATGCAGGCGCCCCGAGAGAGCAGGCTGGAAATACTCACCAGATTCCAGGGAGAAGCTGGGCGACAGGATGGAGGGGCTGGGGGGCTGTGGAAGGGAGGAGACCCAAGCAGGGGACTGAGACGGGAGATGGCGCCAGTTTAGAGTGCTGGCTGGTGTGGCGAAGGACCAGGCGAGGGTCTGCGGGGGTGGGGGTGTATGTGGGTGGGAGCTCAAGGCCTGCGCTCCGTTTCCAAGGCCACGGGTGGGCGCACTCCCGGGATGGAGGTTCCCTCCGGGTCGCGGGCCGCGGGGACTAGGACCTGGGACTCTGGGTAACTTCTCAGACTTGCTCTGGCCAGGGCCGCACAGAGCGGGAGGCTCCCGCGGGCCGAGGGAGCAGACCCGGCGTGCGGGCGTGTGGGTGTGTGCATGAGCGTGGACTGGACCGACACACACTCACACACACACACTCACACGCCCGCACCCACGCAGGACCCTCGGCCGCGTCGCCTGCCTCCCCGGACCTGCACCCCCAGCCGGCGCCCGCCGTATGGCGCGCCCCGGGCCGCGTCCCCGCCGCTGGGGAGTCGCGGGACGAGGGTCCGCGGCAGGGTCTCCCCGCCCGCCCTGGAAGGGTTGGGGTCAGGGCGCCCGGGCTCTTACCGCTCCGGCGGCTGAGTGCAGGCGGGAGTGCCTTCCGTCCCGCCCCGCCACGTCGGCAGGTCCAGCAGGGACGCGGCCGGAGGGCGGGGCGGGGCGGGAAACCAGGGAGCG